>CAUYLG010031210.1:0-88003 GCA_963573385.1 Cacajao melanocephalus | reverse complement strand
GGGGAGTTGGGGAGAGATAGCATGGGGAGAAATGCCAGATATAGGTGATGGGGAGGAAGGCAGCAAATCACACTGCCATGTGTGTACCTATGCAACAATCTTGCATGTTCTTAACATGTACCCCAAAACCTAAAATGCAATAAAAAAAAGGAAAAAAAAAAAAAAACAAGGCTGAAATGGCAGAAATGAAAGACATAGAATTCAAAACATGGAAAGCAACAAAGACCATAGAGATTCAGAAAAAAATTTGAAACCCCATTTAAGGAATATATAAAACCCAATAAAACACCACAAGAGATTAAACAAAACAGCCATTTTTAGAATAAATCAAACATATCATAAAGAGCTGGAAACTCATTACAAGAATTTGATAGCACAATAAGAAATATTAACAGCAGAACAGACCAAGCTGAACGAATCTCAGAGTCAAAAAACAGTTCTTTAGATCAACTCAGTAAAACAAAAATAAAGATAAAAAATAAAAAATAAAATGAGTAAAACCTCCAAAAATATAGAGTTACTTAAAGAGAGCAAACCTATGACATATTGGCATCCTTGAAAGAGAAGGAGAAAGAACATGCAGCTTGGAAAACATATTTGAGGATATTATCCATTAAAATGTTCCAAAACTTGTTAGAGAGGCCAACAATCAAATTCAATTAACTCAGAGGACCCTTGTGAGATACCAAACAAAAGAACCATCTCCAAGACACACAGTCATCAGATTCTCCAAGGTCAATGTGAAAGGAAAAATATTAAGGACAACTAGAGAAAAAAGGCAGATAAACTACAAAGGGAATCCCAACAGGTTAACAGTGGATCTCTCAACAGAAAGACTTTAAGCCAGAAGAAATTGGGGGAGAACTATTTTCAGTATTCTGTAGTGCAAAGAAATACTAAACAAGAATTTTATATCCATTCAAACTAAGCTTCATCAGCAAAGAAGAAATAAAATCCTTTTCAGGGAAGCAAATGCTAAGGGAATTCATCACCACCAAACATGCTTCACAAGAAGTCCTTAATGAAGTGCTAAACATGATCACACAATAATAGTAGATGACATCAAAATCCCAATTACAATACCAGGTGTATAATTGAAGCAGAAAACCGTTCAGGATCTGAACTCAAAATTCAACCAAATGGAACAAATAGACACCTACAGAACAAGCCACCCAACATGAATATAGTCAGTTGATCTCTAACAATAATGAAAAAGCAATATAATAGAGCAAACATAATCTTTTTAACAAACAGTGCTGGAACATCTGGATAGCTACATACAAATAAAACATAATAATCTAGACACAGTCCTTATACTTTTCACAAAAATTAACTTAAAATGTACCATGGACCTAAATAACTATAATAATAATATAATAATAACTTTCTAGATACAAAATCAAAGTCACAATACATGAAGAAAAAAATTATAAGCCAGACTTCATTAAAAATTACAAATTTCTGCTCCATAAAAGATAGTTTCAAGGGGGTGAGAAGATAATCTACAAAATGGGGAGAAAATATTTGCAAAAGATACATATGATAAAGCACTGTTAACAAAATATACAAAAAATGTTTACAACTCTACAATAAAAAAACAACCGAATTAAAAAATGGGCAAGAAATTTTAACAGATACCTCATCAAAAATATATACAGATGACAAATAAACATATGAGAAGTTGTTCCACGTAATATGTCATCAGGAACACACAAATGAAAACAATGATGAGGTACCTTTACACAACAATTAAAGTGGCTATAATAGAAAAGACTGGGGTGGGGAAGTTTCGAAGATGGCAAAGTAGGAACAGCTCTAATGTTCAGCTCCCAGTGAAATCAATGCAGAAGCCAGGTGATTCCTGCATTTCCAACTGAGGTACCAGGTTCATTTCATTGGAACTGGTTGGACAGTGAGTGCATCCCAAGGAGGGTGAGCCGAAGCAGGGTGGGGCGTTGCCTCACCTGGGAAGCACAAGGGGTTAGAGAAATCCCTCTCCTAGTCAAGGGAAGCCATTAGGGACTATATCCTGCACTTTGGCCCAGATACTGCTCTTTTCCCGCAGTCTTCCCAACCCACAGACCAGGAGATTCCCTCCTATACCAACACCTCCAGGGCCCCGGGTTTCCAGCACAAAACTGGGCAGCTGTTTGTGCAGACATCTAGCTAGCTGCAGCAGTTTTTTTTTCATACCCCAGTGGCACCTGGAACACCAGTGAGACAGAGCTGCTCACTCCCCCAGAAAGGGGACTGAAACTGGGAAGCCAAGTGGTCTGGCTTGGCAGATCCCACCCCCAAAGAAACCAGCAAGCTAAGATTCACTGGCTTGAAATTCTTGCAGCCAGCTCAGCAGCCTGAGCTTGACCTGGGAGGCTTGAGCTAGTTCAGGGAAGGGGTGCCCGCCATTGCTGAGACTCCAGTAGGTGGTTCTAAACTCATAGTGTAAACAAAGCCTCCAGGAAGTTTGAATTGGGTGGAGTCCATCACAGCTAAGCAAAGCAGTTGCAAGCAGACTGTCTCACTAGATTCCATCCTCGCTGGGCAGGGAATCTTGGAAAAAAGGTAGCAGCCCCAGTCAGGGACTCATAATAAAGCCCTCACCTTCCTGGGACAGAGCAGTTGGGAAAAGGGGTGGTTGTGGACACAGCTTCAGCAGACTTAAAAGTCCCTGCCTGGCAGCTCTGAAGAGAGCAGTAGATCTCCCAACACAGTGTTTGAGTTCTGATAAGGGACAGACTGCCTCCTCAAGTGACTCCCTGATCCCTGTATATACTGACCAGGAGACAGCTTTCAGTAGGGGCCAACAGACAGCTCATACAAGAGAGCTCTGGCTGGCATCTGTTGGGTACCCCTCTAGGATGAAGCTACCAGAGGAAGAATCAGGCAGCAATCTTTGCTGTTCTGCAGCCTCCGCTGATGATACCCAGGCAAGCAGGGCCTGAAGTGGACCTCCAGCAAACTCCAGCAGACTTGCAGCAGAGGGGCCTGACTGTTAGAAGGAAAACTAACAGAAAAGAATAGTATCAACATCAACAAAAAGGGCATCCACTTAGAGACCCCATCCAAAGGTCACCAACTTCAAAGACCAAAGGTAGATAAATCTGCAAAGATGGGGAGAAACCAACACAAAAAGGCTGAAAATTCCAAAACCAGATGCCTCTTCTCCTCCAAGGAATCACAACTCTTTGCTAGCAAGGGAACAAAACTGGATGAAAAATGAATTTGATGAATTGACAGAAGCAGGGTTCAGAAGGTGGGTAATAACAAACTCCTCTGAGCTAAAGGAGTATGTTCTAACCAAATGCAAGGAAGCTAATATCTTCTCTTTAAGGAGAACTACAAACACTGCACAAAAAAATAAGAGAGGACACAAACAAAAGGAAAAACATTCTATGCTCACGGTTAGGAAGAATCAATATCTTGAAAATGGCCATACTGCCCAAAGTAATTTATAGATTCAATGCTATCCCCATCAAAGTACCATTGACTTTCTTCACAGAATTGGAAAACACTACTTTAAATTTCATATGTAACCAAAAAATAGCCTGCATAACCAAGGCAATCCTAAGCAAAAAGATAAAAGCTCGAGGCATCACACTACCTGACTTCAAACTATACTAGAAGCCTACAGTAATAAAAAGAGCATATTACTGTTACCAAAACAGAGATATAGACAAATGGAACAGAACAGAGGCCTAAGAAATAACACTGCACATCTACAACCATCTGATCTTTGACAAACCTATCAAAAACATACAACAGGGAAAGGATTTCCTATTTAATAAATGATATTGGGAAAACTGGCTAACCATATACAGAAAGCTTAAACTGATTCCCTTCCTTACACCCTATACAAAAATTAACTCAACATAGATTAAAGTCTTAAATGTTAGACCTAAAACCATAAAAATTCTAGAAGAAAACCTAGGCAATACCATTCAGGACATAGATATGGGCAAACATTTCATGACTAAAACACCAAAAGCAATGGCAACAAAAGACAAAATAGACAAATGGAATCTAATTAAACTGAAGACCTTCTGCAGAGCAAAAGAAACTATCATGAGAGTAAACAGGAAACATACAAAATGGGAGAAAATTTTTGCAATCTACCCATCTGACAAAGGGCTAATATCCAGAATCTACAAATAACTTAAACACATTTACAAGAAAAAAAAAATCAAAAAGTGGGCAAAGAATAGGAACAGACACTTCTCAAAAGGAAACATTTGTACAGCCAACAAACATATGAAAAAAGGCTCATCATCTCTGGTCATTAGAGAAATGCAAATTAAAACCACAATGAGATACCAGCTCGTGACAGTTAGAATGATGATCATCAAAAAGTCAGAAAACAACAAATGCTGGAGAGGACGTGGAGAAATGGGAATGCTTTTACACTGTTGGTAGGAGTGTAAATTAGTACAACCATTGTGGAAGAGAGTGTGGCAATTCCTCAAGTATCTAGAACTAGAAATACCATTTGACCCAGCAATCCCATCACTGGGCATATACCCAAAGGATTATAAATAATTATTTTATAAAGACACATGTACATGTATGTTTATTGTAGCACTGTTCACAATAGCAAAGACTTGGAACCAACCCAAATGTCCATCAATGATAGACTGGATAAATAAAATGTGGCACACATATACCATGGAATACTATGCAACCATAAAAAATGATGAGTTCATGTCCTTGCAGGGACATGGATGAAGCTGGAAACCATCATTCTCAGCACACTAACACAAGAACAGAAAACCAAACACCACATGTTCTTACTCATAAGTGGGAGTTAAACAATGAGAACACATGGACACAGGGAGGGGAACATTACACACTGGGGCTTGTAAGGAGGTGGAGAGCTAGGGGAGGGATAGCATAAGAGAAATACCTAATGTAGATGACAGTGTAATGGATGGAGCATGCCACCATGGCATGTGTATACCTATGTAACACACCTGCACATTCTGCATATGTACCCCGGAACTTAAAGTATAATAATAATTAAAAAAAGACTGACAGCACCAACTGTTGGTAAGGATATGGAGCAATATCCTTGGAGCACAGGAATGTAGTCAGTTGATCTTCAACACAAAAATAATACTCTAGACACAGACCTTATATATTTCACAAAAATTAACTTAAAATGTATTATAAACCTAAATATAAAATGCAAACTAAAAGTCTCCTAGAAGATAACATAGGAGAAAATCTAGATGCACTGGCGTAGAATAATAACTTTCTAGATACAAAACCAAAGTCACAATCCATGAAGAAAAAAATTGATAAGCCAGACTTCATTAAAAATTAAAAATATACATATTGGTGGTAGGAATGCAAATGGTTCAACCACAGTGGAAGAAGCTTTGGTGGCTTGTTTCGTGACTAAAAATACTCTTATCATATAATCTAGCAATTATATTCTTTAGTACTTACCGAAAAGTGTTGAAAACTTATGTCCACATAAAAATCTGCACAGAGATATTTATAGCAGCTTTATCCATAATTGCCTAGACTTTGAAGGAAGCAAGATGTCCTTCAGTAGGTGAATGGATAGGTAATCTAGGTAAAGCTAGACAATGGAATATTATTCAGCACTAAAATATGAGCCATGGTGGCAAAACAAGATAAGGGAAAACCTTAAATGCATATTACAAAGGGAAATAATTCAGTCTGAAAAAGCTACTTATTATATAACTTCATTTATCTGACATGTTAGAAAAAGCAAAACTATAAAAACAGTAAAATAATCAGGGTTTGTCAGAGGTTGGAGGACGGATGAGATCAATCGGCATATCACATAAGAATTCCAAGGAAGTAAAACTATGCTGTATAATTCTACAATGTCGGATACAATTCAAATTCACGTATTTGACACGTATATATTTGGCAAAACCAACGGAATGCACAACACTATTATGAACTGAAATGTATTACCTGCAAAGTTCAATTTTTGAAGCCCTAGTCTCTATTATACCATATTTAGAGACAGATTATTTAATAAGGCAATTAAAGTTAAATGAGGTCTTAAGAGTGAGGCTTAAATATGACAGGATTGATGTCTTTATAATAAGAGAAGGAGGCACCATATTTATATCTTTCTTTCTCTCTCTCTTTCTTCATGCACTCACAGAGAAAAAGCCATGTGAGGACACAGTGAGAAGGTCCTATCTGCAAGCTGAGAAGAGAGACCTCACTAGAAACCATCCCTGCTGGCACTTGATCTTGACTTCTAGCTTTCAGAAATTTGAGAAAATAAATTTATGTTGCTTAAGTCAGTTCATCTCTAGTTATTTTGTTATGTCAGCCTGAGCAGAATTAGACAAACACTAATGGCTAACTATAAGGTAAGCTGTAGGCTTTCGGTAATGATGTGTCAATATATTCATCAATTGTAACAAATGTACCACTGTGGTGTGGGACATGGATAGTACAGGAGATTGTGCATGTATGGAATGTGTGGGGGCAAATCATACATGAGAATTCTCTTTACATCCTAGTGAATTTTTCTAAGAACTTAAATCTGATCTAAAAATAAAGTATATTTAAAAAATTAATTAATTTTGGAACATATTAACAGAACAGAAAAAAATCACATCGCCATGTCAATTAATGCAGAAAAATCATTTGTCAAAATTCAACTTTTATTTATAATAAACTTCTCAGCACTCTACAAATAGAGGAAGACTTTCTTCATCTTAAAAAGAACCTATACAAAACAAGTGGACAAGCAGCAAACATAAAGCTAAAATTACAGAAGGCACAGACATCCAGTCTTACCTCTTCTATCCGACATAGTAGTGGAAGTTTTTGCCAGTGCAATTAGGCAAACTAAAAGAAAAAAATAATGAACAAAGAATGGAAGGAAATAAATGATCTCTATTCAGAGACAACATGATTATCTACATACAAATACCAAGAAATGTACTATAGAGCACACAGGAACATTAAAAAAAACCTTTAACAAGTTTGGCAGATCCAAAGTCAAACCTACAAAATTAATCATGTTTCCATATAGAGTAATGAAAACTAGAAAGTGTAATCCCATTTATAATAGCACCCCCACAAATAAAATATTTAGGTAGAAATCTAACAAAATAGTTTTATAACCTGTATAGTGAAGATTCAACAATGCTCATAAAATATATTTTAAAAACTCTAAAGAGGCATATCAGGTTCATTAAATAATAAAAGAAATCAAGACTTAAGGTTTTATTTCTTTCCAAATTGAGGGATAGACTTAACACAATTTCATTGAGAATTCTAGCATACATTTTACAGGTTAGATGAACTCTTTTTTAAAATTTATATAGAAAGGCAAAGGATTCAAATAGCATAAAAATAATAATTTAAAAACAACAAATGAATTTGGATGACCCATACTACCAAACTTTAATGCTTATTATAAAGCTACTGTAATAAATACAGTGTGGCATTAGTGAAATAATAAACTCATTGATAAATAGAAACAAATAGAGTTCACAATTGGACATAAACAAATATGGCCAATTAATTACTGACAAAGGCACAAATGCAATTCAGCAAGTTAATAATCTTTTTCAATATATGGTATTGGAAGAATTAATTATGTGCAATAAAATACCTCAGCTGAAATTTTACTCCTGTGTTTTATCAAAGAG
Organism: Cacajao melanocephalus; assembly: GCA_963573385.1. Taxonomy (NCBI): domain Eukaryota; kingdom Metazoa; phylum Chordata; class Mammalia; order Primates; family Pitheciidae; genus Cacajao; species Cacajao melanocephalus. The sequence continues at coordinate 80,357 of CAUYLG010031210.1, read as the reverse complement.
TTCTCAGATATAACAACTAATACAAAATATATAAAAGAAATAAAATTAATTTACATCCATTGACAATAACAATGTTTCCTCTCAGAAGAATATAATTTAAAAAATGAGAAGACAAGCCTCAGACTGGAAAAAAATATTTTCTAAGCATATATCTAATAAAGCAATTGTATCAAGGATATATGGAAAACATGATAATAAGAAAATAATCTAGGTTTAAATAGGGAAAGGATTTTAAAATATATTTCATCAAAGAAGATACACAGACGGCATAAAAGCACATAAAATGATTAATATTTCTAATCATCAGAACATGCAAATAAACCATTTTAAGTTATCCCTACGCACATTAAAATGTTTAAAGTTTAAACATAAAACTAACAAAACTAAGTGTTGGTAAGGATTAGGAGCAATTGAAACATTTGTACATTTTTGATTGAAATGCAGAGGAACCCAGCCACTGTGCAAATGTAGTTTAGATATTTCTTATAAAGAAAGTCAAACATATATTTACTTTGTGACACAGAAAACTCATATCCAGGTATTGGCTTAGACAAATTAAAACATATTTGTACACAAACCCTCATATGAATATTTATAGCAGTTTCATTATAATTTCCAAAAACTAGAAACTACTGTCTTTTAAAAGGTGAATGGATACAAAAGCTGGTACATTCATATAGTAGAATTTTGATACATGCAATACATAATATCATAATAATTATTGATACATGCAATAACATAAATGAATATCAGAAGAATTATGCTGAGCGAAATAAGCCAGTCTCAAATGGCATTTATTAATCACTTTAATTTATATAACTTCTGGGAAAACACAAAACTAAAGTGATAGAAAACAAAGTGATCACTGATAGCCTGGAAATAGGTATAGGGGAAGGGTTTTAATACGAAGGAGCAGCATAAAGACAATTTTTGAGATAATGAAACTGTTTTCTCTCTTCATTGTGGTGAAGGTTGCATGAATCTATAAATGTGATGAAAATGCATAGGACTCAGCACACAAAAAGGTCAATTTCAGTCAATTCAAAAATTGTAAATAATAATAACAAATATTCCTGGACTGGGGACAAGATTTAGAGACTTGTTCAAGTCTGCACTCTTCTAAATGGAGCAGACTGTTTTTCAGCCCAAATCTAGAAGATTCCAATGTGTACTACAGCCTTCTCTGGCACAGAGAAACTCTTTGGCTTGCCCAAGATAAGTTAATGAAATTTAATGCTAGAATTTATGGCTCCTTAGTTCTAGAATTCATGGCTTTTTATAGCACAATAGAATCTTCAATATGTTATACTGCCTGTCATAACATTTGAGAGGAATGGATTTCATTGTAATCAGGCAAATCCTTGATCAGTACTCAGAATTTCCTGAAAAACAATTGCATAGATAGCCAACACTCAGATAATGCAAAGCTTAAGTGCAGTGACATTTCAAAGCCTTTTCTGTAAATTTCTACAGAAGTTTTAAAAGATTCCATGGGATTAGGTAACACTAGCAGGGTGGCAGACCAAGAGGTTACCAGCCTTCTTTCCTGGAAAGACACACAAAGAACACAGAACAGAATACCTCTCTAAAAAAGTCTAATGATCATTTAAGCAGCTACAATAATCAAGCCACTGCAAAATCGAGAAGAGATTCCTATGAAAGAAAAGAGAAAATGAAAGGCATTTGAAGTGCAAGGCCATACGTCTCCTGACACAGCATAGTGTGAAACAATGGGAAGGTAATGTCTGAGGACTCTTCCTTCAATATAGAAATGTGTCCAATGTTCAGGATTATCTGGTAGCTTATCCAAGGGAATGACTTCTGCTTTTCCTCATTCAAAGCACTGGAAAGACTAGTCCCAGAGTTTGAAGCTACTGAAAGCAGAGGTGAGTATGCAGCACATTTTGAGCTTCAGCTATACAGATAGACACTAGGAGGAATAAGATATGGGAAAGACTTGGAAATCCTAGAATCTTCAGCTGCGCTGTGCTGATTGGTGAGGGGCTTCCCTAAATAAAGACAGTACACAGAAACTATGAGAGGTGATTGCTTTTCAACTGCCCAAATAATCATGAAAGGTTACAAAGCATACAAGGAAATAAGAATATATGGCTAACCTAAAGGGAAAGAGAAAATTCCAGAAGCTGACCTTAAATAAATGCAGATGTATGAGAAGCCTTAGAAATAATTTAAAATTTGTTAAATATGTCAAATGAGCTAAAAACAAAGACAGATAACTAAATGAAATCAGTAGAGGTATGCATAAAAATAAAAATATCAACAGAAAAAAATGCAAAAATAAACAAAGATTCTGGGGCTGAAAAATATAAACATTTAAATATAAAAACAATTACTGAAAGTGTAATATACAATTGGGAAGATACAAAAAAGAATAAGTGAACTTGAAGACAGGTCATTGGAAATAATTGAGTCAGAGGAGTAAAAATTAAAAAAAAAAAAAAGAAAGAAAGAAATCAAAGAGCCTAGGGGAATTATGGGAAACTATTAAGCACACCAATATACACGATATGGACTTTCAAAAAAGAAAAAGATAAATAAGAGGACAATATATTTGAAGAAATTACAGCTGAAAACTCCTCAATCTGCAGAATTAAATAGACATTCAAATTCAAAAATCACAAATAAACTGGAAAAAATCCAAAGAGAACTACAAGACAAATTATAATCAAACTATAAAGTCGAAGACAAAGAGAGAATCTTCAAAGAAGCAAGGAAAAAGTGATTTGTCATGTACAACAGAGCTTCCCTTTCATGATAAAGCACCTTTTAAAGTAAAAACACTCAAGGAAGTAGGAATAGAAGAAAGCCATCCTAACATAATAAAGGCCATTTATAAAAGGCTCACAGCTAACGTCACACTTCACAGTGAAAGACTAAAAGCTTTTGCTTTAAAAGCAGGAACAAGACAAGGATGCTAAATTGCTCCTTCTATACAACATAATTTAGGAGACTCTAGACACAATAAATATGAAAAAAGCGGGGAAAAGGCATTCAAATAGAAAGGAAGAGGTAAATCTTTTTTCTGTTTGTGGATGACATGATTGTATGTGTAGAAAAGTCTAAAGATTCAAAACAAACGTAAAAATTGCTAAAACTAATAAATGAATTCAGCAAAATTGAAGGATACAAATGAACACTCAGAAATCCGTTGTGTTTCTATATACTAACAATGAACAATCTGAAAAGGAAACAAAAGCAATTTATTTATAATAGCATCAAAAATAATAAAATCATTAAAAATAAATCTAACCAAAGAAGTGAACCACTTGTACTATGAAAATAAGGAACATTTCTGAAACAAATTTTAAAAGATAAAAACAAATTTAAAAAAAAATCTCATGTTCATAGATTGGCAGTCTTAATATTAGCATGTAACACTACCAGAAGTGATCTACAGATTCAGTGCAATCCCTGTCAAAATTCCAAAATGATTTCTTGTAGAAATAGGAAAATTAATTTTAAAATGAGTATGGAATATCAATGAATTATCAATAGCCTAAGCATTTTTTAAAGGACAAAGTTTCAAACACTCACACTTTCCTATTCTAATACTTTATACAAAGACGAAATAATGAAAAGAAGTACGGTACTGTCACAAATACAAACAAATCAACAAATGAAGTGCAATAGAGAGCCCAGAAACAAATCTTTGTGTATATGATCAAATAATCTTTGACAAGGATGAAAAACAACTCAAAGGAGAGAGAGAACACTCTCTTCAACAAATATTTTTAAAACTGTATATTCTTACGCAAAAATTAAACTTAAGCCTTTATCATACACCTTAAACATAGACTAACTAAACTAAAAAAGGAAAACTTTTAGAGACCTAAGTAAAAGACTTAAAGTTATAAAATTTTTAGAAGAAAATATGAAGGGGAAGCTTCATGACATTGAATTTGACAATTATTTATTGCATAACAACACCTACAGGCAAATACGACAGGCTACAAAAGCAAAAGAAGTCAAGTTAGTACTACATCAAACTTAACTTTTTTTGTCAAAGGATACAATAAACAGTGAAAAGGCAACTTACTAATTTGAAGATAATATTAACAAATCACATATCAAATTAAAAATTAGTTTGCAGAATAGATAAAAAATTATTTCAACTCAATAACAAAATATTAATAACACAATTTAAAAATGAGCTGAGGACTTGTAAAAATATTTCTCAAAAAATGATGTACAACTGGCCAACACAAACGTGAAAATATGCTCACTATCACTAATAACCAGAGAAATGCAAATAAAAACCCCAATGATTTACTAGTACATACCCATTAAGATTTCTACTGCAAAAAAAAAAAAAAAAAAAAACAGAAAAAAATGAAGTATTGATATCTGAACCCTTGTTCATTACTATGGGAAGGATAAAATCATGCAACCATTATGAAAACCAGCATGGAGAGTCCTCAAAAATTTTTTTAAAATTATGATTAGATCAGCAACATCATTTTTGGGTATATTTTCAAAATAATTGAAAACAATCTTTTGAAGATATTTTTGCACATTTATGTCCATAGTAGCACTAATGACAATGATTGTTTTAGGCAAATTTTAGTCCTAGGCTTATCTGAACACTTCCTTATAAAATCCAGTTTTAGTAAATAACCCTGATAAGTCACTTTAGCAACTCTCTCACCCCTATTGATAAGTAAACACCTTCAATATATGATCAGGTTCCTCACCCTCCAGGATTCCTCAGGAGATATCTGATTACCCTGGTTGGTCATCAGCAAAATCCCATTATGTAACTTTAGCTGGAATTCCAACTACCCCTGAAGTTTTCTCTTAGTAACTTTTTATCCATTGATCCCATCCTTGATCCTGGGCTATAAATTCCCTCTTGTCCATGTTATATTGGGAGTTGAGCCCAACTGCTCTCTCCCACTGCAAATTCCCATTGCAGTGGTCTACTATTTACTGTGATGATCTTGAATAGAGTCTGCCTTACCATGTTTTAACAAACATAATAGAATTTTCTTTGATTCTAAGTGTTCACATATGAAACCTTTGTCGTTAGTCCTGACTGACTGATTGGGGATCCATTAGTGAGTCAGACTGTTGCTCTGAATAAATGTCCATTAGACATGGTAATTACAAATTTTTTAATCTTTAGATTTGTAATGTGCTCTCTGAAGCTGGTTTAGAGTCCCAGGTTTCTTTAAATGGTACTTCCTGGGCTAGTAGTTCTTCCTGGTTCTCTTTTATTGAGTCACAATTATTCCCTGACTCCTGGGGTTGGAGATCTCTTCTTTCTAGCTGTCTTTGAGACCTCTATTTTCTCCCTAATGGACCCTGCTGCTCCTATGTGAACTCCTCTGTCACATGAAACCTCTCTTTTTGAACCCTTGGTTACTAAATTATCCACCACTTTTGTCTACCTCCCTGTTGTTGGCATAATTTTGCACTCCAGCTTTCAAGAATGCTTGGAAATGTCTTGTATCAAACCCCTTCCTCCTCCATATCTCTGTGCACCCCGCCAGACATTTCTTTTTTTCTTTTTTCTTTTTTTTTTTTTTTGCTTTCTAGATCCTCCTAGTCACTTGAACTTCAGGACCACGCTTTCAAGGGACTCAAGATCCCATTAAAGCAACCATCTAAGACCAGAAAGAAAATAAGAAGCTGTTTGAAAACAAAAAATATGTTTTGTCCACTCAGATGAGTTTTGAATTAATATGAGAAATATGAGTTTTAGATGAGTATGAAAGTATGAGATACTTTCCTGCCTCTGGATTATATTACAAAATTAATTTATGAAATCCATTTAAGGAGTTCTATTTAGATTGACTAGAAAATAAAAGAGCATGAAAGGAATTCTATTTAGATTGACTTGGAAATAAATAAGCACTTACATACATTAAGTATTCCTAAAACTCTCAAAAGTACAAAAGTCAAAGTGCTTTTTAAATTTATATGATCTGAATAATTTTTGGTAAATAAAGTTAGTTTTGACATTGTCAGTAAATAAAAGCAAAAAATGTCTTTAGAATTATCAGCATTAAGTATAATATAGACACATTTTCATTCTATCTGGATTTACTAGTCAAACAAATTATCTCTACTAGTTTAAGATTATAAAAGTATGAGTTCAGTCTAAGAACACATGTGCAAGTGAAACTACCTTTTCCTTTATGATGTGATTATTAAGCACAGCACTATAACAACATAAAAACTAAGTATAATTTTTTTTTTTTAGAATTCTTGCTTTTGTGATGACTGCCTAACATGCATAGGCTATAAAAATTGTGAAGATAAAAATGACTTGAGATGATGGCAACCTTTGTTTAAAGGCTCATGATATTTTCATGAGTAATTCAGCATAACAAATGAATTAAAAAGTGTAAATGGGATAAAAAATTTATAAATAAACTTTTCAATAGTTTTTGCTTTCAAAATATATGTCCAATTGAAAATAGTTTCCACAATCTTTTTGGTAACTCGCAATCTTAAAGGTATTCTAAATTAAATAAAGTGTATGGGTCATTTCTAAGAAAAATAAAATATGAAAATATTAATTGTTGAACATACATTTAAGTTTATCTACTTTTGCTTTCTTAAGTTTTACCAAAAAAAGATAAATATATTTTGGTCTGTTAATAAACATCAGAAATTATACCATATGTTTCTAAAAATTATAAAATAGTGTTCACCTATACAATGTTGGTATTTGAAAGTTCACAGTTGCTTAGTTTATAGTTTTCATTAGAAATTACAATTGCTAAGTATTAAAACTTCTAACTAACATATGAAATTAAAACTACTGTAAATTACAAGTGAAACAACTCTCATGAAAAGTATACAAGGAAAATAAGAGGTGATTTTGGTAAGAAATGTTTCAAAGAATGATGTGTTTCTGTTAAAGGAAAAAGGAATAATTAATTCTGTAAAATTAATCAAATGATAATTCTAATGAAGTAGAATGAGTGATTTTTCCAAAACAAGAAAGACAAAATGTAGGGGACAAAAAGGCTGATGAACATGTTTTAAATGCCATAAGTGGTTTATGTGAAGACACTCTTGAAAAATAAATCTTTTGTCTTCAAAGCTGGCTGAGATTGGATGGATTCATTTATAAAGTTTTATTTAAAAACTAACTTTAGTATTAACAGTACACTAATGAAAAATTAGAATTTATATTTCTCTCTTAAAATTGTGTTAAAATATTTGATTCTACAATATAATCTAATTTCCTTGTTAATTTCAGCATTATTGTAATTAATTTTAATCAGACTTTTATAGCCATTTCAAGCCTTTTATTGACAGTTATTGTTTTTACATTGATTCTTCTCTGAAAGTATTTTCAGTAGGCTACATCCAAAATAACTTCTTATTCAAGAAGATTTATTATACAGGCTCTGACAAGTACTCTGGAATATATATTTCTGATGAATTTAAGATAATAGTATTTAACTGAAAAAAATTTCAGAACTCTAATGAAGAAACTGATAGATTCACGAAACTGGTAATGAAGATAAAGTAGAACAAGAATCAATTACATAGGACTGCATAAACTGATCAGGATTTTTTAAATGATAATTTTGTTAGAAGCATTTCTACTTTTTAATGGTTTTCTTTCTGCTTTAAGGAAAGCTTTTTTGTTGTTTTAAGCTCTCTATAGCATATAGCAATTTTATAAAGTATACTTCTTTGAACAAAAATGGAAACATTTACTTTTTTCTCCTTACCTCATCCCTCCAGAATTCAGAAATTAGTAATTAGTATTATTATTTTCATAGAAATACAGTTATTTGCAAAAGTGTAAGAATCTGTTCTTCCTTTAACAAAACACAATTCAAAATATTATTTATACTACCAAGCCTTTAATTGGAATGTCATATATTATACATGACCAGACAACTTTAAGAAATTAAGATTGACTTTATGAAACTAAAGCCCATTGTGGAAAAAATGGCCTTGTACATTACATACATGGTTTCCTTACATGGCTACCTCATAAGTGACTAAGAAATGTTATATCCTTGCATGCTCAGGAACTTCAGGATAGTTTCAGGACCTGAGAAGAGATAAAGTTACCGAAATCTGTAAGTACTGTAGGAAAAACAGGATTATTAGTTATTGGCTTGGCTTCTTAGACTTTAGAAGCTTTCAGAAGTCCAATCTGAGATTTCTTATTAAAAATTTCAGAAAAACACACTTAAAAAAGCCTCTGTGATCCATCAGTACCAATCCTCCATTTATGTAAATACTCGGGCAAAGCTTAATTAGACTAGACCAGTTTTACAAGCAAATTTGTCTCATTTGATTGTCTTATAGAAATGGGGTATGTGTAAAAAAATTATGTTTCAATGGATAACATATTTATAGCAACTGGTACTAGATTCTACCCCTGTCCATTGTTTTTGACAAATTTTTATTTACCTACAAACTAGACTGGACCCTGAGTTCTTCTAGTTTCCCCCAATATTTGTCTACAGCTCTCCATATGAATATTTCCAATATTTCTCTCACCCTCTGGCTTGAAGTAAATAAAATTTTAACTACTCTTTTTCTGACACCCCATAAGCTAGATAACAAGATATGGACTTCAGATAAATAACATCAGCTTGTTTATGCAGAATCTCCATGCCTATTGCTGCATAGTGTAATCAGAAAGTTTACCATGATATCTGATATAAACTTCAAACCATAAAAATCCATTAGATTTACAGTGTCATCCTCACTTTACAATGTAAAAATGAGCTGAAATCTAAAGGTCTTTGTTCTTAAACATTTATTTTAGGTTCAGGGGTCCATGTGTAGGATTACTATGTAGATAAATTGTGTGTTATGGGGTTTTGGTATACAGAGTATTTTGTCACCCAGCTAATAAACATAGTACCAATAAATTAAACATAGTACCAATAAATATAACTTAGTACCAATAAACAATTTGTTGATCCTCATGCTCCTCCCACTGTTTACCATCAAGTAGGCCCTTGTGTCTGTTGTTCCCTTCTTTCTGTCCATGTCTACTCAATGTTTAGCTCCCTCTTATCAGTGAAAAACTATAGTATTTGGTAATCTGTTTCTATATTAGTTCATTTAGGATAATGACCTCAAGCAGCATCCATGTTGCTTCAAAGACAAGATCTTGTTCCTTTTTATGGATGTGTAGTATTGTATGATGTATATGTACTACATTTTCTTTACCCAGTCTACTCATGATGAAAATTTTGGATGATTCCATGTCTTTGCTGTTGTGAATAGTGCTGCAGAAAACATAAATGTTCACATGTCTTTATGGTAGAACAATTTATACTACACTGGATATACATATGTATATGTATATGTATATCCATATACAATAATGGAATTGCTGGGTCAAATGGTAATTCTGTTTTAAATCATTTGAGAAATTGCCACACTGCTCTCCACAGTGGCTGAACCAATTTAAATTCTTACCAGCAGTGTACAAGCATTACATTTTCTCTGCAACTTCACCGGCATCTGTTATTTTTTGACTTTTTCATAATAACCTTAATGACTGATGTGAGATTGTATCTCATTGTGGTTTTGGTTTTCATTTTTCTAATGATTAGTAATGCTGAACATTCTTTCATATGCTTGGTGGTTGCATGTATGTCTTCTTTTGAAAAGTGTCTGTTCATGTCCTTTGCTCACTTTGTAATGAGGTTGTTGGTTTTACATGTTATTTGTTTAAGTGCCTCATAGATTCTGTATATTACACCTTTGTTGGATGCACAGTTTGCAAATATTTCCTCCAATTCTGTAAGTTGTCTGTTTACTCTGTTGATAGCTTCTTTTGTTGTGCAGAAGCTCTTTAGTTTAATTAGGTCCCATTTGTCAGTTTTGTTTCTATTGCAATAGCTTTTATTGACTTTGTCATGAACTCTGTCACAGCCTACATCCAAATAATATTTCCTGGGTTACCCTCCAAGATTTTTATAGTTTCAAGTTTTACATTTAAGTATTTAATCCATCTTGAGTTGATTTTTGTATATGGTGTAAGATAGGGGTCTAGTTTCAATCTTCTGCATAAGGCTAACCAGTTTTCTAGCAGCATTTATTGAATATTTTCACATTGTTTGTTTTTGTTGACTTTGTTGAAGATCAGATGTTGTATGTGTGTGAATTTACTTCTGAGCTATTTTATTTCATTGATTTATGTGTCTGATTTTGTGCAAGTACCATGCTATTTTGCTAACTGTAGCCATGTAGTATAGTGTGAAGCTGGGTAATCTGATGTCGCCAGCATTGTTATTTCTGCTTAGGACTGCTATGGCTATTTGGGCACTTTTTGGGTGTCTATATGAATTTTAGAATAGCGTTTTTTTTTCTAATTCTGTTGAAAATATTACTGCAAGTTTGGTAGGAATACCAATGAATCTACAAATTGCTTTGGGCAGTTTGACCATTTTAACAATATTGATTCTTTGTATCCATGAGCATGGAATTTTTTTTTTTCTATTTCTTTGTGTCATCTTATCTTTTAGCAGTTTTTAAAAAAATTTCATTGTAGAGATTATTGACCTCTCTGGTTAGCTGTATTCCTAGGCATTTAATCAATTTTGTGGCTATTGTGAATGAGCTTGCATTCTTGATTTGGCTCTCAACTTTGACACTCTTATTGTATAAAAATGCTACTGATTTTGTGCATTGATTTGCATCCTGTGTTTATCAGATCTAGGAGCTTTTGCCAGATACTGTGGTATTTTCTAGGTGCAAAATAATATCTGAAAACAGAGGTATTTTTACTTACTGTATTCCTGTTTTAAAGCCTTTTATTTCATTTTCTTGTCTGATTTCTCTGGCTAGGATCCAGTACTATGTTGAATAGGAGTGGTGAGAGTGGACATTTTTGTCTTGTTCCAGCTTTTAAGGGGAATGCTTCCAGCTTTGGCCCATTCAGTATGGTGTTGGCTGCAGTTTGGTCATAGATGGCTCTTATTGTTTTGAGATATTTTCCTATAACACTTAGTTTTTTTAGGGTTTTAAACATGAACATATGTTGAATTTTATGGAAAGCCTTTTCTGCATCCCTTGAGGTGATCATTGGGTTTCTGTTTTCAGTTCTGATTTTGTGATGAATCTCATTTACTGACTTTTATATGTTGAGACAACCTTACATCTAAGGTATAAAGTCTACGTGATCATGGTGGATTAGTTTTTTAATGTGATGCTAAACTTAGTTTGCTAGTGTTTTGTTGCAGATTTTTATATCTATATTCATCAAAGATATTGATCTGAAGTTTATATATATTGCTGTGTCTCTGCCAGATTTTTGTATCAGAATGTTGCTGGCCTGATAGAATGAGTTGGGAAGGAGTCCCTCCTTCTCAATTTTTGTAATAATTTCACTAGGAATGAGAGAAGCTCTTCTTTATACATCTGATAGAATTCAGCTTTGAATCCATCTAATTGCAGGCTGTTTCTATTTGCCAAGCTTTTTATTACTGATTCAATTTCAGAACTCATTACTGGTAAGTTCAAGGGTTCAATTTCTTCCTGGTTCAATCTTGGTAGGTTGTATGTTTTGGGAATTTATCCATTTATTCTAGATTCTTTAAGAATGCTTGTTGGGTTTTTGCTAAAATTTCCACTGTTGACCTGATGGGGGTTCCTTTTCCATAATGGATGGCCTGCTCTGTCTCTCTAAAATGCCTTCAACATTTTTTGTTTTTATCAACCTTGTGGAATCTGATGATTATGGTTCTTGGGGATGGTAATATTTTATAATATATCATAGGGATTATCTGCATTTTTGAATTTGAATCTTGATTGTCTCTAAAGGGATTGGGGAAATTTTTATGGAAGATATCCTGAAATATATTTTGCAGGCTGCCTGCTTTTTCTCCTTCTCTTTCTGGGACACCAATGAATTGTTGATTTTATCTCTTAACATACTCCTATATACCTTACAGTCTTTGTTCATTCTTCTTTATTTTTAAAAAAGTTTTGTCTGACTGATTATTTTGAAGAACATGTCTGAAAATTATTTCCTCTGCCAAGCTATTCAGTTGACGTAAAAGTAATTGCAGTCCTTGACATTAAAAATAATGGCAAAACCACATTACTTTTGCAGCCTAATAAAATTCTTTCCTCTGCCACGTTGAGATGCTTTCCTCAGCTTGGTCAATTGTGCTGTTAATGCTTGCAAATGTATTATGAGATTCTTTTTTTCAATTTCCATTTATTTTTGGCTCTTGGGCAATGTCATCTTTTCAATATGAAAAACAGCAGCAAGTTCAACATGACATTTTTAATGTGACATTTTCAGCTCTATCAGATCAGCTTGGTTCTTTCTAAAATTGACTGTTTCATCTTTCAGCTCCCATACCTTGTTATTGTATTCCTTAGATTTCTTGGATTTGGCTTAGACATTCTGCTGAATATCAATGATCTTCATTCTTATCCACATTGTAAATAATATTTCTTCTTTTTTGCCATTTTAGTCTGGTTATGAACCTTTGCTGGGGAACTAGTGCAGAGGTTCGAGATGAAATAAAACTGGATTTTTGAGTTTCCAGATTTCTTGCACTGATTCTTTCTCATCTATGTTGGCTGATTTCCCTTCTGTATTTGATGTTAGTATCCTTTAGATTATTATTATTATTTTTTTTTACTTTCATCTTTTTTGATGCCCTTGGGTGTTTGATTATGCCATAAGTTGAATTCAGTCAACTTGCTTGTTTTGAATGATTTCAGGGTGGTAAAGGCTCAGCTCAAGACTCCTGTGCTGCGTACTCTAAATCTCTGTGTCTGAGATGAGGCCCACATATTTATGACACAGGGTGGGTGGCTGCAGTGTGTAGAGGGTACAGATGGGCTGGTATCAGTGGAAGCCTTCCTGCTGGAGTTCTCCAATAATCAGGCACAGTCTGCCAGTGAATGATGAGGGACCTCAGGAACAACTTGGTTGGCCTTCTGAGACTGTTTTCCAAGTGAGCCTGGTCAGGCTGTGACCCTGGGCTGGGCCAGCAGAGAAGGGAGCACTCAGCTAGGACTGACACCATCTCATAGGCAAGACCACTCTGCTCCGTCCAGGTCTGACAGTCACTCCACAGCTGGTTCCTTAGAGGAACATGGCGAGCCTTGCAGAATGGCTGTCCCTGGCCATGCTCTACTACAGAGCATGTTCTAAACCCTCTTGGCTCCACTCAGGCATAAGTCCTGCTTTTCTTATGTCTCTAAGCACCTCCTCCTGCTAGCTCAAGTGTCTATGGAGGTCATGGGGTCTCCTGCTGCCAGAATTCCTGAGGTCCATGCTGAGACTGAGCCACTCCTCTCCTGTTTGACTCACTTCTTCTCCATGAGTCACCAGCAGTCACTAATTAGTCCCAGTGCTCATTAGCTCTGTGCAGTGTTCCCAGCTTCATCTGCTTTCAGTATGGTATCTAGGTCCTTTCTCCAACTGTTCTCAATGCCTTCTCTCTGAAGATATGCTTAGAGAGTGTCAGTCTTGCCAATGTACCAGTCTGTCAGTGGCATACATTTCTCCTGACTGTGTTTAATTTGCCATCTTATAAAAATCTTGACTGGCTGCCCTTTGGACTAAGAAACTTAGTTTATAGATTTTTCCAACTATTAACCTTGTTTTACTTTTATAGACACCAACCTCCCCTCATTAAATCCTGTGTGCTATCACGATTAAGCAAATACTTTCTACTACAGATATGTCAGTTTCTCATTAATGAAAAACTAGCTAAATGAGAAAATGGACTTAAACTCTTCAAAGGAAAAAATACTATGTGGTTTTTTCTTAAACAAGAGGGAAGCTGACAAAGATTCTTTGCCTGGGTAATCTTTAGTGAAGTGCCTGAACTTTCTCATAGGCTCAACTGTGTATCTCCTTTTGAAGTTGATTTTTTACCAGAGAATCCTGCTAACTCAGTGTCTTAGTCAACTTACGCGGCTATAACAAAATACCTAAGACTGGATGATTTATAAAGATCACATATTTATTTCTCCCAGATTTGGAGGTGGAAAGTCCAAGTTCCAGGCACCAGGAGATTTATTATCAGGTGTGAGTCATGTCTCTGCTTCCGAGATGACTTTTTGAATGCTGTGGTAAAATGTGGAAAAGCAAAATGGTCTAGCCAGATTCTTATAAGTTATCCATCCTATTCACAAAAGCTCTTCCCCCATCACTGAAAGGTCCCACTTTTTAATACTACCACATTGGCTTAAGTTTCAAAACATACATTTGGGGGAACATTTAAACAATAGCAGTCAGTTTAGAAAGTACTCCCCCCCTCTCAATATCTGATCACCCTTGTTAGATGATCAGGATTTTCATCTTTCATCATTCCCCAGGTGACATCTCAGCACCCTGGCCTGTCTTCAGCAAGTATCCCATGTTCATTTAGTTAGAATCTCAGTTACCCTTGATTATTTCTCTTAATAATTTACCATTCACTGACCCCATCACTGGTTCTTGGCTGTAAATTTGTCCTTACTCATGCTATATTTGATTAAGAACAGTCTCTCTACCCCACTGCAAAATCCTGTTGCAGTGGTCTCTATGCCTATTGCAGTGATCCTGAATAAAATCTGCCTTACCATGCTTTAATAAGCATAATTCAATATTTTTAACACTGTTCACAATAGTCACGAAGAAGAAAGAACACAAGTGCTCATCGATATATGAATGGATAAACAAAACATCATGCACATATATGATGAAATATTTTTCTGTCTTAAAAAGGAAAGAAATCTTATCATATGCTATAACTTGAATAAACCCTGAGGACATAATGCTGAATAAAATAAGCTAGTCACAAAATCAAAATACTCTGTTTCCACTTACATGGGATGTCTAAATTAATAAAATTTATAAAAATATAAAGTAGAATGTTGTTCACCAACTGCTTAAGGGAAAAGAAAGGAAAGTGGCTGTTAGTGGACAGAGATTCAAGTTTGCAAGATGAAAAAGGTTTGGAAATATCTTTTATAAATAATGTGAGTATACATTATATTGTATATTCCTTTATACAATTCAGATATGTGAATTCACAATAATGTGAATATACAATCCTGAATCATACACTCAAAAGTTGTTAGTATGGTAAATTTGTTGCTATTTGATTTTTCTATTTTAGACATCTATATAAACATTGTGGGACTCCTGCCAAGTATTTCCGTTAGGGACAAAACTTCACTTAAAAACATGCTGCTTTCACCCGGGTGGGGTGGCTCATGCCTGCAATCCCAGCACTTTGGGAGGCCAAGACAGGCAGATCACGAGGTCAGAAATTCGAGACCAGCCTGGCCAGCATGGTGAAACTCTGTCTCTGCTAAAAATACAAAACGAAACAAACAAACAAACAAAAATTAGCCTGGCGTGGTGGTGCATGCATGTAATCCCAGCTACTCGAGAGACTGAGGCAGGGGAATTGCTTGAACCTGGGAGGTGGAGGTTGCAGTGAGCCAGGATTGTGTCACTGCACTCTAGCCTGGGTCACAGAGCAACACTCTGTTTCCAAAAAAAAAAAAAAAAAAATTGCTTTCTCTTTTTCATATTTTTCCCAGACCCCATGTGCACTTTGGATCTAAATACTGAACTTTAGGATATCATGAAATATGACAAGTTTCTGTTATGTTTTTCTATATGTAATCTTGTGAAATAAAGCACCATAAAAAATTAGATTAGAGAAATTAGATTTGGGGAGAAATGGATTTTAGAGACTATCAGGTAGAGTTCTCTTATTTGAACAGATGATTTAGGACTAAAATGGAGAACAAACGTGGTTAGTTCAAGGTCACATAACCAGTTAGTTTGAGAACTAGAAAAGAAATCTCTATCTTTTGATGCCAAATGCTAGTGTTAGAGACTATAGTTGACTGAACGGTGGCCCCCAGACTAAAGACCCACATCTCAATCCTCAAGACCTGTTATCTTATTTGAAAGAAGAAATAAAAAAGGTCTTTGCATATATAGGTAAGTTAGGGTCGTTGAGATTAGGATATCATCCTAGATTGTCTAGGTGGACCCTAAATCTAATGGTAAATTTCCCTTTAGAAGACATAGAAGGAAGAGGCAGATGCAGAGGAGAGAGTGATATGAAGATGGAGGCAGAGATTGAAGTGATGTGGCTACAAACCAAGGAACGTCAATGATTTCTGGTAGTCACCAGAAGTTAGAAGAGCAGCAAGGAATGGATTATTTGCTACAGCTCTGTAGTGAGTGCAGGTGTACTATCTTTTGAACTTTCATTCTCTAGAACAGTGAGATGATAAATTTAAGTTATAAGCCACCAAATTTGTAGGAGTATGTTATGGTAGCTATAGGAAACAGAAAGGAACACAAAACATGTAATAAACTCACATAACAGAGATTTTCCCATTTATTACAGATAGGGAAACTTATGGTTGTTTCATAGTGTAATATTGCCAAGATTTTTAAATACAGTTCCTAAGAGCCCTTACAATTATTTCAACTGAAATATTCCAGGAACTCAAACAACAGCAACAAAAAGATTTATTAGTTCACATTAGAAATCTAAAGTAGCATAGCTACAAGGTTGGTTAGTAGCATCACAAACTCAGGAGCCAGGACACTTTAGGAAAAACTGCTTAAGCAACATGAGGAAGCATGTGAGGGAACTAAATAGTTTATAGTTCTGGACCTAAAAAATGTTTTTTTTTTCATACCATTACTGAAGCCTGACCAATTTGTAGTGGGTAACACTGGAAGGCAGACTGTCCCCAGAGACACAGGTCACCAGGTCCAGAGCCAGTCTCCCAAACGGTCCAGCAGAACTGATGCATCCTAGGGCTTCTCTGCTCAGCTCTGTTGGTCCATACCACCATTGTCATCCAGGAGCCCTAGGTGATTCTGGAAATTGAAGGAAGAAAGGTGTACCTCCTTTTGGAAACCAGAATATACCCCCCTGCACCCTTTTCTCTCTCAGCACTACCGTGAGGATCATCTCAGAAAAACCTCTAACCCAATATTTTTTCCAAACCCTTAGTTGTAGTGAGAGAGACCTCTTGTTTACTGATGCTTTTAAAATTACGCCTGAAAGTCCAATTCCTCTGTTGGGCAAAGATATTTTGGCTCCTATGGGGACTACCATCCTTATGGCTCTAGGACAGACTCTTTTTCTCTTCCTGGTGAAGACAGATATTAACCCAGAAGTTTGGGCAATTCAAGGAAAACTTGGCCAAGCCACAACCACCACACAGGTCTGGATCCACCTTAAGGATCTTACCTTTTTCCCTAACCGGAGACAATATCCCCTAAAACTAGAAGTTAGGAAAGGACTAGATGGCATCATTGATAACTTGAGGATGCAGCACCTCCTCAAATCCTGCAATAGCCCTTGTAATACCCCCATATTAGGGGTACAGAAACCAAATGGTAAATGGAGACTAGTCCAGGACCTCTACCTTATTAATGAGGCTGTGGTTCCAATTCATCTGGTGGTTCCCAATCCCTATACTCTGCTAATTCAAATATGTGAGGGAACTAAATAGGCTATAGTTCTGGACTTAAAGAATGTTTTTTTCTTCATACCACTACACCCTGACTCCCAGTACTTGTTTGCAATAGAGAATCCTTCCAACCAGGCCACCCAATTAACCTGGATGGCATTACTTCAAGGATTCCAAGCTAGCCCCCACCTGTTTAGACATGTGTTGTCAAAAGATCTCAGAGTTCCTTTATCCTCAGATTAAAGTTTTACAATATGTAGGTGACATTCTCCTTTGTGCACCAACTGAGGAAATCTCTCAGGAGGGCTCTAGGGTCTTCTTAATTTTCTGGCTAACAGAGGATATAAGGTCTCAAAATCTAAGGCTCAGCTCTGTCAGACTTCAGTGAAGTACCTAGGCCTAGCCTTGTCAGAGGGGACCAGGGCACTAGGTAAAGAAAGGATCAAGCCTGTCTCCTCCTTTTCCCTCCCTTAAGCCCTCAAGCAACTGAGGGGATTCTTGGGCATTAAAGGATTCTGTAGGCTATAGATACCTGGATACAGTGAAGTAGCTCATTTCATATACCACCTAATAAAGGAGACTAAGGCAGCTAAGACCCACTGCCTAACCTGGGAACCACAGCCTAAAAGAGCCTTTGACCAATTAAAACAAGCCTTGCTTGAGGCACCATGCTGTAAGTCTTCCCACTGGGGGGATATTCAATCTTTATGTTTCAGAAAGGAAGGGAATGGCCCTAGGAGTTCTAACATAGGCCTGAGGTCCAGCAGCAGCCTGTAGGCTACCTAAGCAAGGAGCTTGATTTGGTAGCTAAAGGATGGCCAGCCTGCCTACAGGCAGTTGCGGTGGTACCTTTGCTGGTACCAGAGGTTACTAAGTTTACCATGGGGAATAACTTCACCATTTATGTCCCACATAATGTGGCAGGACTGCTATCTTTTAAGGGCAGTCTCTGACTAATTGACAACCACCTCTTTAAATATCAGGCTCTGCTATTAGAGAGATCTGCAGTCCAGTTAAAAACCTGTCTCTCCCTAAACCTAGTCACCTTCCTCTGAGAGGAGGCTGAGGAGCTTGGACATGACTGTAAACAGATAGTAGTGTAAAACTATTTTCAGCAGAGAGGACCTCAAAGAAACCACCTTAGGCATCCCAGACTGGATTGTCTTTAAGGATAGAAGTTTCTTTGTAGAGCAAGGGGTCTTTAAGGCAGGGTATGCAATAGTCACCCTAAATGAAGTTATTGAGAGCTCCTCTCTCCTCTGGCGCAAGTGCTTAACTAACTGAGGGAATTTCCTTTATGAGGGCACTTGGATTAACCAAAGGGAAAGCAGTTAACATTTATACTGATTCTAAGTGTGCTTTTGTAGTCCTCCATGCCCATGCCACTATCTGGAAAGTGAGGGACTTCCTCACCGCCAATAGATGTTCCATTAAATAACATCAGGAAATCAGCAGACTATTATTTTCAGTCTTTCTTCCATGGGAAGTGGCAATAATACATTGTGAAGGCCACCAAAAGGAAACAGATAAAACAACTGAGGGAAGTAAGTTGGCAGATCAAGCAGCTAAGTCGGCGATGAGAGGGCTCCAGATTTCTGATACACTTGAGGGCCCTGTGATCTGAGAAGGCTCCATAAAATAAAGAAAACATCTGTCCCAGAGGTTGTTCTCAGTTAAAAAAAAAATGGTCAAAAAGCTCATTAATGCTAGTGAGACTTGCCTTAAAAACAAATTTCTTCAATTGAGAGCTCCTCCCTCCCAGAACCCAAAGAACAAGAGATTACCTGGGGGGAAGACTGACTGATGGATTTCACTCATATGCCAAAGACAAGGGTCATCCAGTACCTCCTCGTATGGGTAGATACCTTCACTAACTGGGTAGAAGCATTTCCACGTCAAATGGAGAAAGCCTTTGAGGTCATACAAGTACTGATTAATGAAATAATTCCTCGCTCTGTACTTCTTAACTCCAGAGTGAAAATGGCCCCTCGTTCGAGGTGGCTGTCACCCAGGGGAACTCAAAGGCATTAGGCATACAACACTACCTTCATTATGCTGGGAACCCACAGTCATGGGGAAAGGTAGAAAAGAGAAATAATATTATCAAAAGGCACATCAGAAAACTGTTTCAAGATACTCATCTCCCTGGATTACTCTTCTCCCCATAGCCTCACTACATTTTAGAAACAGCCATTTGAAGCTGGGTTTAAGTCCCTTAAAAATGATGCATAGATGACTTTTTCTCACCAATGATTTCTTGCTAGACCAAAAAACCTCTGATTTAATTACACATATAACCTTTTTGGCTCGTTTCCAACATGAACTGAAACAACTATCGGAGACCCAGTTAGGGGCACCTCTATTTAAACACAGGAGACTTAATAACCATAAAGACACTTTTTCCCGTTTCTCCCTTTCTAGCCCTTAAATGAGACGAACCTTACAATGTACTTCTTTCTACTCCTACAGCAGTAAAGGTGACTGAAATAGATTCCTGGATTTGTTATATTCAAGAAAAGGCCTGGGAAACTGAAGAAATTGCTTCTATTGAACCAGGAGAACACCTGAAGTACCAGAATAAAGAAATCAGGGACCTCAAGCTAAAAATCACAGACGGTAAGTGGTAATAGTTAACTCTCCGTAGTTATCCTATGATTATTGTTCTCACCTTTGTTCTGTTCCTTACTGTAAGACATCTTTGTCAAGTACCCCTTCCCAAGGATCATCTACCCCACTAAACAGTCATTTCTCTTTTAAAGCTTAGGTGACCCCATGCAATTTTTAATTTCTTCCACCAGAGTGAAACAGCTATAGTCCTTCACATAGTTCACCTCCTTGCAAAATGTGTTTCTTCTTGCCTAGAGGTCATAAAATTCCAAGCAGCCATGCAACTGAAACCTTGTAGGATGACCTCCTTTTTGTTAGGAATCCTTACATGGGCCTCTGAGAGAAGATATGACTGTCATTTTCCCCCAAAGAACACTCACTGTAAGCAATAAGCAGTTAAGAGTGGTCATTGTCCCAATCCTAATGGCAGTTAGAACTACTTCTTTAGAGGGGGTATTGACAGCAGTGGCATCCCATCTGGAGTTGCTGCTGCCATGAAGCCACCTGTGGTGGGGCAGGTGCAATCAGGGCTGTGCACTGTACAGAGCTGGGAGGGGCCGGGAGCAGGCAGGAGTCCTTCCCTCCCAGGTGCAGTTGCAGCCATCCAAGTCATGGCTGTGAATCCAGGCTTATCTGTATTCTTGGGGACCCAGGACTCTAACCTCTGCATGTTCAGAAATATCTGCTTCTGCTCTTTGGCCTCTCCCCATTCCTGACACCCACTCAGAACATATAGGAAAGTTGGGGCCGAGCCCAGGTGTTGTCCCACCTTGGCCAGGTGTGCACACGCTTGGGACAGTGATGACACACCAGTTCCCTGCTGCTTTGGTCCCCTCTGGACTTTGCACATTGGCAAGCACAGGAAGGAGGCTGAGGGGGAGTTGAGAACAGCTCAGCACTGGCCTACAGTCACCCCTTGGCATGAAGAGCCTATGTGTCATGAATGGTGGCAGAAGTCACACAGCCTTCTTGACAGAAGGGGGAGGGTCCCTGGTGAAGTCTCACCTTCAAGCCAGAGAGGGCCTGCAGCCTGGGGGCCGAGCTGCTTGTCCTGTGAATCAGTCTGGGAACTTGTGGTACTTTTACTGGGCCCACCCATGGCTGCCCATGGAACAGTCAGCATGCACTTCCTCCTCTCTGAGGCCCACAAAAACCCTGGATGCAGCCAGACTTGAGCAGATGATAAGACAGCCAGCTGTAGAGAGGAGCTATCCACCCCATGGCTGTGGCAAGCTGAAGAGGCAATAGGATGACTAGCTGTGGAGAGGAGCTACACACCTCACAATCTTCTCTCTGCTCAGAGCTGAAGAGATGACAGGTTGTCCAACTGTGGAGAGCAGCTACCTGTCCCAGGGTCTTCTCTCTGCTGATAGCTGAAGAGACAATGGGATGACCAGCTGCAGCGAGGAGCTACTCACACCAAGGTCTTCTCTCTGCTGAGAGCTGAACACTCATCAGGACACCCCAACTGCAGAGAGGAGCTACCCACTGCGGGTCTCTTCTGAGCTGTTCTATAGCTCAATAAAGCTTCTCTTTGCCTTGCTCAATCTCCGCTTGTCTATGTACTGCATTCTTTCTGGATGCAGGAAAAAGATGTCACCCTCCAAATGACAGGGCTAAAAGAGCTGTAACAGATAGGGCTGAGCACACCCCTTGTTTGGCATGTTGCGGGCAACAATAGGAAGATAAGAGAGAAGGGGAGAAGAGCTGCAACTCTTTTAGGAGCTCAGACCTCTGAGCTCCCTGAGCCAGGGCTGTGACACCCTTTTTGGGGCTCTGGGATTCCTAGTTTTTCCCAAAATCTGGGCACTGCCGTGTTCCCCAGTGCCAGCCATGGAAGTTGCTTGAGGCATGACTGGTCCAGCCACATGCCAGGTGCCCATGCCGGTGCCTGGTGCTGCCTGCCTTGCTGCAGAAGGTGTGCCTGGCTGTCTACAATGGCCAGACCCCACACTCACTCACACACTCCTCGCCTTTTTACAACTGCCTTGTCATTGTCAGGTGTGGGAGGAAGGCTGATAGCACAAGCCAAGCCCAGGCTTCCAGGCCAAGTGGGTGGACAAGCCCAGTGAGCCTGAGCAAAACTTACGAAAAAGTGCCTCTGGCCAGAGAGGTTTCCAGCTGGTAAAGCGAGACCGCAAGAATCCCATGACACTATTGTTTCTGTTTCTTTGGAGAACCATGACTAATATAATGAATTAACATTTATTGAGTAGACATTGGTCCCAAATTAGGATTCTGTTAAAAGAAAAAAAACAAAAAAGTGGACACTGGGTATACAACTAATTGAATTAGTTTCCCTGTTTAAATCAATGGAAAGAAAGAAAGAGGCCGGATGTGGTTGCTCATGTCTGTAATTCCAGCACCTTGGGAGGCTGAAACAGGCAGATTACTTGAGGCCAGGAATCTGAGACTAGCCTGGCCAACATGGTGAAACCCTGTCTCTAGTAAAAATACAAAAATTAACAGGTTTTGCAGGGCACTTTTGTAATGTCAGTTGCTCAGGAGGCTGTGGCATGAGAATCTCTTGAATCCAGGAGGTGGGAGGTTGTATCTCACACAAGTCAGAATAGTTATTATTAAAAAGTCAAAAAACAGATGTTGACGAGATTCTGCAGAAAATGGAACACTTATACACTGTTAGAGGGAATGTAAATTAGTTTCTGTGGAAAGCAGTTTAGAGATTTCTCACAGAACTTAAAACATAGCGACCGTTCAACCCAGCGATTACATTCCTGGGTGTACACAAAAAGGAATACAATTTGTTCTACCAAAGAAACGTATGCACTCGTATATTCATTTCTGCCTTATTCATAATAGAAAAGATACAGAATCAACCTAGATGCCCATAAACAGTAGACTGGTAATAAATAATATGACAAACCTATGCCATGGAATACCATGCAGCCATAAAAAAATTGGGATCATGTCCTTTGCAGCAATATGGATGCAGCTGGAGGCCATTATCCCAATCAAATCAACACAGAAACAGAAAGCCAAATACCTCATGTTATCACTTAGATGTTTGAGCTGAACATTTAGTACACATATACATAAATATGGGAACAACAGAAACTAAGAACTGCTAGGATGGGAAAATGGGAGAGGAACAAGCGTTGAAAAGCTACCTCTCAGGTGCTCTGCTGACTACCTGAGTTACAGGATCATTCATACACCAAACTTCAGTGACATGCAATTTCCCATTGTAATAAACCTGCACATACACCCCTTGAACCTAAAATAATAGTTGAAAAGAAAAAGAGAAAGAAAAAGGAAGAAAGAAAGAAAAAGGAAGAAAGAAAGAGAAAGAAAGAAAAAGAGGAAGAAAGAAAGAAAGAAAAAGAAAGAAAGAAAGAAAAAGAAAAAGAAATAAAAGAAAGAAAGAAAGACTTTAATAATTAGTGATAGAAAACAGAAGTAATCTCTAATCTCTAACAGGGATTAAGTGATTCTCTGATTTAAAATTTTACAGTTTCACAGAACATACAGGCTAAAACAGACTTTAAACTTGGTCTACCCAATTTGTTTCCAAACATAACTGATTAGTAGTATCATTTGTAGAGACAATAAAAAATAACTTTTGGAACATGTCTCTCAATCAGCTGAATCAAAATCTCTGGGATAGGGTCCCAGGTACCCGCATTTTTAAGTTTCTTATGTGGTTCTGCTGATCCAGCAAGTTTGAGAATACCAGCGTGTTTCATTCCCTAGCTCTTGTCCAGGCTTGAGAAGGTGAATAGCCAATGTTTTCTTAGCATATCAAATATAAAAGAATATCTAAAGCAGAAAAATAGATTACAACATAATTTTAATTTTGAATTCAAAAATAATTATTTACATGAATCTGCTTGTTTTATAAATATTGTTAGCCTTTGTTGCATTCATGTATCCTTTCTAGGAAGCTAGTAATTTTATTTTTCAGTTGACGTATCTGAAGAATGAGCTTTATTGATTGGTAAACATTCTTGCTTTGTTCGAGTATCCAACCTTGTAGCAATAAAAGGTTAATTTGTCACAGAAGGTCAACCTGTTCCATCATCAGGTAATGCAATCTGAAGCTCACATAGCCCCACTTGCCTAGGATAAATGTGAAAATCAATATACAATTGTTGAATTTTTAACTGTGGATTTTCTGCAAAGCTTTTAATGATTTATACCCCCAAATAAAGTTTAGCCCATATGTTTCAAAACTGGAGCTCATAAGGTCATAAACATCATCATTAAAACCACTGTTCTTAAGCTTCATAGATTAAACAGGAACTGAATATTCCTATTAATTGCATTTTTACACATTTCTTAACTCTCATGAGTGTACTCTGCTTTAGAAAATGGCAGTTTAAGTTGAGGTAAGATACAACCGTATCCTTCTTATTGTTTGATAATATTATGTGTTTTCTGAAGAAGCATTTTATCAGAAGCTACATTTTATGATGCTATATCAATACTTTATCCTAAAAATACAAAAACAAAGTAAAAAAACAACTTTGACTTGGTTGTATTTACTAAGATATTTTCATCTTTAAAATACATTAATATTACAATTTTGCAAAAGATAGGGTTTGCCTCATAGCTTATAAATATTTTATTCGCTTATACATCTTGGGTCTGAAAGTTCTTAGCCAAAGGAATTGCTTACAGAAAGGATATTAGAAGAATCACGATTGTGGAACCATTTGCAAATAATATTATGTTAACTTACCTCTAACTGAAACTAAAGAATCTTATGTTATCAGTTTTGACCAAACATCCAAATGGAGTACTGTATCTCAACCACATTGTAATGAAAGCCACTAACTACAATATGCAGAAAAGTATATATTGTGTTTCTAAAAGTTATTTATATAAATCAAAATTTCAATGTACACAACATGGACAATTGTAGTAGATTATACAACATATTCTAGTATTGGCCAGGACACCTAATTGGAAATAATGGTAACCTAACCCAAATTAGCTCCATTTTGAAAATTTCTAGGGAACCAATATGTTTGGCATAGCTAAGGTCATATGCCCTTTTGGACTAGCAATTATGGCTATAAAGAGAATCTGTTGTAAAATAACATAATCATTTTGAGTCACAAATTTAAAAAGAAAAAATCTAAGTCAGATATTGGCAGGGGGAAAACGGTTGCTGCTTTTATAAGAAGTGAAAGATGGTGAACAGATTAACAAATGAATGCTGTTTTCTCTACTGAATATTTCTTGGGCATTTTAATGACAATCATTTTATTAGGTGCTTTACAATGTGAGGCAGGATATAAAGATCATACCATGTAACTTGCCCTCCAAGAAATGACAATCTGGTAATACAAATTCATAAAATTTGATTTACATCAAACTTTACAGATTATTCAGATGTTCTAATGTTATTGAATATCAAATCAACCTAAAAACAATTAACCTTAAAATCAAGATGTATCTCTTCTCAGTTATTTATGCAGCTTTAGAACATCACCCATTATTGTCATTGAACTCAGTTAGTGTGACAGCAGACATTCTCTACTATATAGTAAGCAACATGGATTCTTATCTCAAAATGACAGAGGCACTTATCTTATTCTCTCAAAACTTCTGGTAAAGTGAGGAAAGAAAAACATGTTCATATATAACTATTGTATAAGACAAAGTGTAATTTATTTTAAGAGACAAGGGCAGGAAGATTCAAAATTTGTCTAAAAATCTTGGAGTATTTTAAGAATTCTTAAAGAGAGAAGATGAATGTGATTTGGCAAACTAGAAAAATACAGGTTTTTTGCCCACTTTTGAATAGGCTTATTTGTTTTTTTCTTGTAAATCTGTTTTAGTTCTTTGTAGATTCTGGATATTAGCCCTTTGTCAGATGGGTAGATTGCAAAAATTTTTTCCTATTCTGTTTGTTACTGGTTTACTCTAATGATTGTTTCTTTTGCTGTACAGAAGTTCTGGAGTGTAATTAGGTCCCATTTGTCTATTTTGGCTTTTGTTGCCAATGCTTTTGGTGTTTTAGTCATGAAGTCCTTGCCTATGCCTATGTCCAGAATGGTTTTGCCTAGGTTTTCTTCTAGGGTTTTTATGGTGTTAGGTCTTAGTGTTAATTTTAGTGTAAGGTGTCAGGAAGGGGTCCAGTTTCTGCTTTCTGCACATGGCTAGCCAGTTTTCCCAACACCATTTATTAAACAGGGAATCCTTTCCCCACTGCTTGTTTTTGTCTGGTTTATCAAAGATCAGATGGTTGTAGATGTGTGGCATTGTCTCTGAGGCCTCTGTTCTGTTCCATTGGTCTATATCTCTGTTTTGATACCAGTACCATGCTGTTTTGATTACTGTAATCTTGTAGTATAGTTTGAAGTCAGGTAGCATGATACCTCTGGCTTTGTTCTTTTTGCTTAGGATTGTCTTGACTATGCGGACTCTCTTTTGGTTCCATATGAAGTTTAAGGTGGTTTTTTTCAGTTCTGTGAAGAAGATCATTGGTAGCTTAATGGGGATAGCATTGAATCTGTAAATTACTTTGGCCAGTATGGCTATTTTCACGATATTGATTCTTCCTAACCATGATCATGGAATGTTTCTCCATCTGTTTGTGTCCTCTCTTATTTCCTTGAGCAGTGGTTTGCAGTTCTCCTTGAAGAGGTCGTTTACATCCTTTGTTAGTTGTATTCCTAGGTATTTTATTCTCTTTGTAGCAATTGTGGATGGGAATTTGCTCATGTGTTGGCTGTTAGTCTGTTATTGGTGTATAGAAATGCTTGTGATTTCTGCACATTAGTTTTGTATCCTGATACTTTGCTGAATTTGCTTATCAGTTTAAGGAGATTTTGGGC
Organism: Cacajao melanocephalus; assembly: GCA_963573385.1. Lineage (NCBI taxonomy): Eukaryota > Metazoa > Chordata > Mammalia > Primates > Pitheciidae > Cacajao > Cacajao melanocephalus. The sequence goes on along the minus strand of CAUYLG010031210.1, from coordinate 53,526 downwards.
TGAGATGATAGGGTCTTCTAAATATACAATCATGTTATCTGCAAATAGGGACAATTTGACTTTCTCCTTTCCTAATTGAATACACTTTTTTTTCTTGCCTAATTTCTCTGGCTAGAACTTCCAATACTATATTGAATAGAAGTGGTGAGAGAGGGCATCCTTGTCTAGCGCCAGATTTCAAAGGGAATGCTTCCCGTTTTTGCCCATTCAGTATGATATTGGCTGTAGATTTGTCATAAATAGCTTTTATTATTTTGAGATATGTTCCTTAGGTTCCTAGTTTATTGAGAGCTTTTAGCATAAAGGGCTGTTGAATTTTGTTGAAGGCCTTCTCTGCATCAATTGAGATAATCATGTGGTTTTTGTCTTTGGTTCTGTTTATGTGGTGGATTATGTTTATAGACTTGCGTATGTTGAACCAGCCTTGCATTCTGGGGATAAAGCCTGCTTGATCTTGATGGATAAGCTTTTTGATGTGCTGTTGCAATCGGTTTGCCAATATTTTATTGAAGATTTTTGCATCTATATTCATCATGGATATTGGCCTGAAGTTTTCTTTTTTTGTTGAGTCTCTGCCGGGTTTTGATTCAGGATGATGTTGGTCTCCTAAAATGATTTGGGAAGGATTCTCTCTTTTTGTATTGTTTGAAGGAATGGTACCAGCTCCTCTTTGTACATCTGATAGAATTCAGCTGTGAACCCCTCTGGACCTGGACTTTTTTTTTGGCTGATAGGCTATTAATTGCTGCCTCAACTTCAGTCCTTGTTATTGGTCTGTTGAAGGTTTCAACTTCTTCCTAGTTTAGGCTTGGGAGGGTGCAAGAGTCCAGGAATTTATCCATTTCTTCCAGGTTTACTGGTTTATGTGCATGGAGTTGTTTGTAGTAATCTCTGATGGTAGTTTGTATTTCTGTGGAATCAGTGGCTATATCCCCTTTATCATTTTTTATTGCATCTATTTAATTCTTCTCTCTCTCTTTTTTTTTTTATTAATCTGGCTAGTGGTCTGTGTATTTTGTTGCTCTTTTCAAAAAACCAGCTCCTGGATTTATTAATTTTTTTGAAGTGTTTTTTTGTGTCTCTATCTCCTTCAGTTCTTCTCCGATCTTAGTTATTTCTTGTCTTCTGCTGGCTTTTGAGTTTTTTTGATCTTGCTCCTCTAGTTCTTTCAATTTTGACGATAGGGTGTCAATTTTAGATCTTTCCTCACTTCTCATGTGGGCATTTATTGCTATAAATTTCCCTCTAGACACTGCTTTAAATGTGTCCCAGAGATTCTGGTATGTTGTGTCTTCATTCTCATTGGTTTCCAAGAACGTCTTTATTTCTGCCTTCATGTCATTGTTTTCCAGTCAACATTCAGGAGACAGTTGTTCAGTTTCCATGAAGTTGTGTGGTTCTGAGTTAGTTTCTTAATTCTGAGTTCTAATTTGATTGCCCTGTGGTCTGAGAGACTGTTTGTTATGATTTCCATTCTTTTGCATTTGCTGAGGAGTGATTTACTTCCAATTATGTGGTCAGTTTTAGAGTAGGTGCAATGCGGTGCTGAGAAGAATGTATATTCTATGGATTTGGGGTGGAGATTTCTATAGATGTCTATTAGGTCCACTTGGTCCAGATCTGAGTTCAGGTCCTGGATATCCTTGTTAATTTTCTGACTCGTTGATCTGTCTAACATTGACAGTGGAGTGTTAAAATCTCCCACTATTATTGTGAGGGAGTCTAAGTCTGTAGGTCGTTAAGAACTTGCTCTATGTAGCTGGGTGCTCCTGTATTGGGTGTGTATATTTTTAGGATCGTTAGCTCTTCTTGATGCATTGATCTTTTTACCATTATGTAATGCCCTTCTTTGCCTCTTTTGATCTTTGTTGGTTTAAAGTCCATTTTATCAGAGACTAGGATTGCAACTCCTGCTTTTTCTTGCTCTCCATTTACTTGATAAATCTTCCTCCATCCCCTTATTTTTAGCCTGTGTGTGTCCTTGCAGGTGAGATGGGCTACCTGAATACAGCACACTGATGGGTCTTGACTTTTTATCCAATTTGCCAGTCTGTGTCTTTCGATTGGGGCATTGAGCCCATTTACATTTAAGGTTAATATTGTTATGTGTGAATTTGATCCTGCCATTTTGATGCTAGCTGGATGTTTTGCCTGTTAGTTGATACAGCTTCTTCATTGTGTTCATGGTCTTTACCATTTGGTACATTTTTGGAGTGGCTAGTACTGGTTGTTCCTTTCCTTGTTTAGTGTTTCTTTCAAGAACTCTTGGTGGTGATGAAATCTCTCAGCAATTCCTTGTTGGTAAAGGCTTTTATTTCTTCTTCACTTATGAAGCTTAGTTTGGCTAGATATGAAATTTTAGGTTGAAAGTTCTTTCCATTAATGATGTTGAATATTGGCCCCCACCCTCTTCTGGCTTGTAGGGTTTCTGCAGAGAGATCCACTGTGAGTCTGATGGGCTGCCCTTTGTGGGTAACCTGACCTTTCTCTCTGGCTGCTCTTAGCATTTTTTCCTTCATTTCCTTCATCCTGGTGAATCTGACAGTTATGAGCCTTGGGGTTGTTGCTCTTCTTCAGGAACGTCTTTGTGGCGTTCTCTGTATTTCCTGGACTAGAATGGTGGCCTGCTTTGCTAGGTTGGGGAAGTTCTCCTGGATAATATCCTGAAGAGTGTTTTCTAGCTTGGTTCATTCTCTCCGTCACATTCAGATTAATGTGACATTAATTACATTAATCTACATCAAAAGTTGATTAGGTCTTTTCACATAATCCCATATTTCTTGAAGGCTTTGTTCACTTCTTTTCACTCTTTCTTCTCTAATCTTGCCTTCTTGTTTTATTTCGTTGAGTTGATCTTTAATCTCTGATATCCTTTCTTCTGCTTGGTCGATTTGGCTATTGAAATTTGTATATGCTTCATGAAGTTCCTGTGCTGTGTTTTTCAGCTCCATCAAGTCATTTCTGTTCTTCTCTTAAGTTGTTTATTCTAGTTAGCATTCATCTAACCTTTTTTCAAGGTTCTCAGTTTCTTTGCATTATTACGTTAGCACATGTTCTTTTAGCTCTGAGAAGTTTGTTATTATCCACCTTCTGAAGCCTGTTTCTGTCAATTCATCAGATTCATTCTCTATCCAGCTTTGATCCCTAGCTGGTGAGGAGTTGTGATCCCTTGGAGGAGGAGAGGCATTCTTGTTTTTGGTGTTTTCATCCTTTTTGCACTGGTTTCTTCCCATCTTAGTGGCTTTATACACCTGTGGTCTCTGTAGTTGGTGACTTTCCAATGGGGTCTCTGCGTGGACGTCCTTTTGTTGATGTTGAAGATATTTCTTTCTGTTTCTTAGTTTTCCTTCTAACAGTCAGGCCCCTCTGCTGCAGGACTGCTGGAGTTCCACTGCAGACCTGCTAGCCTGGGAATCACCTGCAGCAGCTCCAGAACAGTAAGGGTTGCTGCTGGTTTCTTCTTCTGTTATCTTCATCCCAGAAGGGTATCTGCCAGGTGTCAACCTGAGCTCTCCTTTATGAGGTGTCTCTTTTGTTACATGGGGGTCAGGGAGCTGCTTGAGGAGACAGTCTGTCACTTATAGGAGCTTAAGTGCTGTGCTGGGAGCTCTGTTGTTCCATGCAGAGCTGCTGGGCAAGTATCTTTAAGTCTGCTGCAGTGGAACTCACAACTGTCTCTTTTCCCAGATGCTCTGTCCTAGGAAGCTTGGCTTTGTTTATAAGTTATTGAGGTGCTGCTGCCTTTTTTCAGAGATGCCCTGCCCTGCACGGCAATAGTCTAGTCACAGTCTGCCAGCAGAGGTGTTGCTGAGCTGCTGCAGGCTCTGCCCAGCTGCTGTGTGAACTGCCTCAGTAGTGGTGGACGCCCTTCCCCCCAGTCAGCTGGACTGTCCCGGGTCCAGCTGTGCTTGCTGCAAAACTCTCAGTCCAGAGCGTTTCAGATTGCTTGTTTTGTCAGGGTGGTACTTGCCGAGCCAGATTGCCTGGCTCCGTGTCTCTGCTCCCTCCCTTTCAGTTGAATGTGCGGCTCTGTCTCCCAAATGTTCCAGGTGCCAGTTGAAATGGCTGCCCAGATTTGTGTGAATTTCTGTGTGTCAACTTGCCACACAGGCTGCAACAGCTGTGCTGAAACTCATGGCGCTTTTTGGCCTGGGAATCTCCTGGTCTGTGGAGACTGAAAACTTGTTTGGAAATGTGCTGAACAGTAACCCTCTGCGTTGTTCTTTCTGGGAACTGCACTCCAGAGCTGATCCTGTCTAGTCATCTTGGATCTCCATTTTGGTCAGGATTCTTAAGAGATAGAGATTAGTCTCTTAAGAGGCACTGTTCTCCGTGCTGGGAATTTGGTAGTGCTATAGGTCAGGATTCTTAAGTGACAGAGATTAGTGCACAAGAGATTGATTAGGAACAGCTCTTGGCATGAATACTTGTGGAAGGGAGCTGACAGATGCAGGCTTGAACAGAGAGGGGAACTGGGCTGCAATGAAGTCTCATTGAGCCACAGCCAACCCCACATGAGGTCTGAAGATGAAATATGCCTTCAAAGGTATTCCAAGGTAGGTGAGGTGGTCTGGACCTTTATATTCTTAGTTTGCTCCATGACTGCATGTAGGGGCTTCCCAGGGAAGGGGGCATGGCCTTGGGTGAGGCAACTCTCTTCGGCCCCGTCAGTTCATGAGGAAGAGTACTATCAGAGGGCTGCTGGGGCAACGCTTCCCTAATGATGAGGAAACAATTCATTCCTGAAGGGAAATATGGGTGGTGCAGGGCAATATCACTGCAGGTGATGAGCAAAGCAGACAGTGGTCCTGGCTCCATGGAACTTAGAGCTAAAAGGAGATCCAGGCACTGATATTACAGACACAAACACCTCCCTCCCCAACACACCCAAAGACAAACTAAAAAGCACTGTGAAAGTTCAGGGTTCCATGAGAGTGGGCAACAAGGGGACTTGAACTAATCTGGGGGTGTCAGGGAAGATGTTCTTGAGGAAGTGATAATGAGCTGAGATACAGAGGGCATAAAGGGGGTCACCAGGTCAATGGAGAGAGGGTAAAGGGTATACCTGGCAGAGGAAAGAACACTGTGCAAAGAGCTGAGGATGGAGGGAGAGCAGTGTTAAAAAAAAAAAAAAGAAAAGAAAAAAGAAAAACAGAGGCCAGGTGCAGTGACTCATGTCTGTAATCCTAGCACTTTCGGAGGCCGAGGAGGGTGGATCACCTGAGGTCAGGAGTTCGAGACCAGCCTGATCAACATGGTGAAATGCTGTCTCTACTAAAAATACAAAAATTATCCAGGCATGGTGGTGCATGCCTGTAATCCCAGCTACTTGGGAGGGTGAGGCAGGAGAATCACTTGAACCTGGGAGGCAGAGGTTGCAGTGAGCCGTGATCATGCCATCATACTCCAACCTGTGCAACAAAAGGGAAACTCCATCTCAAAAAAAAGAAAAGCAGAGTGACAGTAGCAGGTACATTTCAAGTCAAAGGGCATGTAGCAGGCGTGAGGCCATGGAGGAAGGCGTATGGCCAGTGCATGGGGACTTGCTGGGCCATAGAGAGGGCATCATTTTCCAAGCCATGAATGACATGAAATCCTTGAATGGTATTAAGCAGATGGGTGATTTAATCAGGTTTGCATTTTAAAATCTACTTCTGGCTATGAAAAATTGATTGACATAAGTCCAGAAACGATGGGTGAGATCAATAAGGATGCTGGGAAAGATGTGATCATAGATGGGACCAGAGGGGTGGATGTGGACTTGGAAAGAAGTGGGTAGATTTGAAAGAGAAAAAATTGACAGGATTTGGCAGCAGATTAGACCTTGGAGGGGAAGTAGAGGGAAGTGTGAAGGAGAAACCCAGGTTTCCAGTCCACACAACTAGATGACGTCAATGCTGTTCACTGAGATGGGGACACTAAGCCTGGGAGTGGATGATACATTTGGTTTTGGTTACTCTGCATTTGAGATGCTTGAGTTTGAGGAGTCATACCAATGAAATGTTGAGTAGATAATTTGGGGGGATCATTCTAGAATTGATGGAATCTGAGGGAGAGAGATTGTTAGCTACTGACAAGTGGCTGGAAATTTAAATAACAGGCATGGAATAGTCACCTAGGAAAGATTATAGAGTGGGAAGGAGGCTTAGCACCAAATTTTGAGGAGCTCTGACATAGAAATTTGTATAGAAGGCAGGTTTTCTAAGTGGGAAAGCTCCTAGGAGTGGGTGGTTCATGGAAGCCCATGGAAGTATTTCAAGAGTTGAACGTGACCATTGGGCTGAGCAGCTTGTCCTTCATTAGTGAATTGGGTGAATTGACCCTGAGGCCAGAAGAGAGATTGGAGTGCTATAAGGAGTGGGTGGATTGTGAGGAAATGAGGTCAGTGAGCATAAAAGTCTTTCAAGAGGTTTGGCTGTAGAGGGTCCTAAAGAGAGCAAGTAGCTGGAGGGAGAAGTAGGGTTTAGGTCAATTTTCCTTTGTTTTGCTTTTATGATGTGTGAATGTGGGTGGGACAGATCCAGTTCTTTCAACTTTATTATTCTCTTTGTGTAAGTACCAGGAGTAAAGTACACCAGGTAGCAGGTGGAAAAATAAAGTAAAAGTATCCAGAGTTATGCTCAAAAGAGGCATTTTCTGGACTGAATCACATGTTCATTTTCAGAGCCAAGTGCAGCACCTCACGCCTGTAATCCCAACACTTTAGGAGGCCAAGGCTGGTCGATCACTTGAGGCCAGGAATTTGTGACCAGTCTGAGCAATATAGCAAGACCTCATCTTTACAAAAAAGTAAAATGTTAGTCAGGTGTGGTGGCACACACTTGTAGTTCTAGCTACTCAGGATGCTAAAGTAGGTGGATTACTTGAGCCCAGGAGTTGGAGGCTGCAGTGAGCCATGATTGTGCCATTGTGCTCCAACTGGGCAATAGAGTGAGACCCTGTATCTAAAACAAACAAAAAATATTTCTCAGTACCAAAGGGTGAATCCCCTGTTTTCTGAGAATTTGGGGCACTGTTTGTCTACCCTATTGTTTAGTGGATAGGACCACTGAACAGGGGCTCTGAGGACCGTAGCAAAAATCCTAGTAGGTTGCCGTGGTACTCCAGAATTCTTGAGGTGAGTAGGTTGCCTTGGTACTCCAGAATTATTCTCTTTGAAAAGAAGCCTTCACTGTCCCACTATCTTTAAAATTAATGTGGTTATGAGCCCAGCTAATCAAGTTGGTCTGGAGTACTTTAAAACATTAGGTTTTCAAAGCTCTCCTACCCCAGGTGATTCTAATGGGCAGATATTAGCTAACAGACTGGAGGGGCTACAACCATCAACGATGAACAGTAATAATTATAGAAGCCTTAGTGAAGACCAAACTACAAAAATTAATCATGGACTAATCTATTGGTACCCAACTTTCAAGTTATACAGCTAATTACTAATTTCTCTCAAGACTGACCTCACAGCTTTCCTAAAATTCAATGTCCGTGATCTTTTGATGCCTGTCTGACAAGGGGACTCTTTTCACTAGCCTGACACGTTCTCATTTTCCAAGTATTGGATTAAATATTATTTTCCCAGGGGAGTCTTCTCTCACCTCTAGTCTGAAGCCAGACCTATACTGTGGTTGTTCTCAATATCTTCAGATCTAGCTTGGCTGGCTGAAACATACCACTATGCTTTTTTCCTTAATACTTCAAATAGGCCTTTCAGGGTTTATTGTTGTTGTTGTTGTTGTTTTGCGACAGTCTTGCTCTGTCACCCAGGCTGGAGTGCAGTGGCACAAACTCAGCTCACTGCAACCTCCGCCTCCCAGGTTCAAGTGATTCTCCTGCCTCAGCCTCCCAAGTAGCTGGGATTACAGGTGCGTGCCACCATGCCCAGCTATTTTTTGTTATTTTAGTAGAGACAGTGTTTTTGCCATGTTGGCCAGGCTAGTCTTGAAATCCTGATCTTAGGTGATCCACCCTCCTTAGCCTCTGAAAGTGCTAGGATTACAGGTGTGAGCCACTGCGCCTGGCCGACCTTTCAGTTTTTTTCAAGATGATCTGACTTTAAAGAAGGGCATTCAGGGGAGGTCTGATTGTACGTCTCACGTGGTCTCAGGCTGTCTCGCATCAAGGAGAATGTGTCTTTACACAGCATACTTGGTATTTAGGTCTGTGGCAAAACATACACAAGGTTATTAAGTAATTAAACATTTAAAGTCAAGGATGGGCCCAACCTTTGAGTGTTTAAAGCCTATAAAGGTAGGAGTAAGCCCAGTGCTGACATGTGCCAGGACTGAGCCAAGATGAGTCATGAGTGAGTCCAGAAGTGTTCTCTCCCATCATTGACATATACTCAGCCCCTTTCCATCCAAAGCACCTCAGTGCCAAGCTTCTCAAGTGTGAGCCCTCTCCCCAAACAACTGATCTTCACATGCCACTGTGTGATGTGGGTGGCTCGTTGTTCACAGACCTTCTTTATGGCTGAGAGAAGCTAGGGTCAGGGGAAAGCTTAGCCAGCAGGCAGCTGTGAAGCTGGACTAGTAACCATTGCCAGGTGCACACCAGTGGGGAGGTGGATGGGGTGTGTGCAGACTCTGGGTGCAGACTCCATGGGACCCAAACAGTCACACTCCTCTGTAGATGGAAGAGAAGCAAGACAGTAAGTCTATTTTGGATTCTTCTCAAAGATGAATGGATTTATTGAGGGCAAGACTTATTTTTAGCCCCTCTTTTTGCATCATGGCTACATCCTGGTGGCATTTTGTTCATTTTGCCTAAACTCAACAGAGTTGATTTTCAGATACACTTTCCCCACTTTGACAACACAATTCCTGTCACCTCCCCAGGAGGACATCAATGGAGGCCTGAGCTCTAAGCACAGAGATAACACATGGTTTTGGGAGGCCAGTTTCTGACATGGGATGTGCCATAAACCCTGAGAGAACCACTTCTGAATAATTGGTAAAGTCTAACTTAGACACATCATTCTACCTTTTTAGGCCACGATTCTGAAAATTATTTTGCTAGAATATTTTTATTCTCAAGTTAGAATGAACAATCTCTGTTTCCATCAGGCTAGCTTGTTGTCTTACAAAAGCTTGCCCTCTCTCTTATTCTCTGCCCTTCACTACCATGATGGGGTCCTCATGAGACTGCCAATCCCACAGCAAAGGGAGAGGAGGCTTCTAAATTGTTTTCCATCACCATGTCTTAATTACTCTGAGCATCAAAGAAGGGACATTTTGATTAATTTTATGTTGTAACACAAGCAATGTGGCATTCTCGGAGACAAATAATCTGGGTTCTCCAGGGTTCTTTTCTCTCCTGAATAAATCTAAGAGGGGTAGATTAGATGTTTTCTAAGGTTCCATTCACTGTTTGTGACCTGAGAAATGGCTTTCTAGTAAAAGTGCCAGAGAAGGATGGGACCATGATGCATGTCACCCTGGTGACGTGTGTGTGTGGAACAGAGAGTCCTGGATCAGGGATGAAAATCCTTGTAGTATAAACTACCAATGGGGCTTCCCAAAACCACTTCAAAGCTTTAGCTATGAAAGCCATAAATAGGGTGATGCTGACCAACTGAAGCAAGGTATATATAAAAAAGTGCTTTGCAAACAAAGTCACATACAAAAACTGTTCTATTGCAATAATAGAAAAGAGGACCCCAGATACATTTCTTAGGCTCTATATTTTAGGTCTCTACCCAGTTTAAAATAAAGCTATGTAGAGGTCCCCCATCCAATTCCAGCACTTGCAATGGAGTTACAATCTGTCAAAGATAATAAATAGCCAGACAACAGTAATTGCTAATGACAGAGGCCAAAAATTTTAAAAAGAGAGAGGATTTTAATAATATAATATAAAGCAACTGTGTCACTGCTGAAAGTGAAGCCTTCATTTGAAAGACATTTTGGAAATTTGCACTGGTTTTGTAACACTAAATTTTGTCAGAAATGTTCATATTTAAAAAAAAAAAAAAACATAGGCCTGTTTTCAGTAGGCTCCAGTGAAGAGTGCCCCAAGGTAAAGTTCATGTCCATGCCTTAGTCCTGCCCCAAGTTCCTGTGCAATCTTAGAAAAACATCTTAATTTTTAAGGTCAAGTTCCCCCAGTTACAATGAGAATCATAACAGATTCTCCGTGTGTTCATGTATTTCTCTCCCGGTAAGTGAGTTAAAGGAAAGATAAAAACATTTGTAAGAGCTCTTTAAGTATTTCAGATAAAAGATAATGTAACACAGCCAAGGCATCACTTTTTTTTTTTTTTTTTTTTGAGATGGAGTCTCACTCTGTCACCAGGCTGGAGTGCTATGGTACCATCTCGGCTCACTGCAACCTCTGCCTCCTTGGTTCAAGTGATTCTCCTTCCTCAGCCTCCCAAGTGGCTGGGACTACAGGCATGCATCACCATGCCCAGCTAATTTTTGTATTTTTAGTAGAGATGAGGTTTCACCATGTTGGTCAGGATGGTCTTGATCTCCTTACCTTGTGATCTGCCTGCCTTGGCCTCCCAAAGTGCTGGGATTATAGGTGTGAGCCACCATGCCTGATGTCTAACTTTTACATAGCTGGCATGCCCTAAATTTTGTTTATAAATAAAATCTTATAAATGTGTTAGGAAAGGGATATGAAATACGTTTATAAAGTGAAAGGTTTCTTTTAAAACCCCCACAGTAAGTAAACATGTAAGTCTATATCTTCACAATCAATTTTTCTAAAAGCACAGTCCGCCTGCAGTACCATTTACATTAAGCAGACAGAACTATTCATGGAGGTCAGCAATAAGAGCTATCTTCATGTAAGTACCACACTTTAAGGAACATCAGCAACCAGCTGTGTCACTGATTTAGACCAACAGAAAACATCTAACTTTGTGGAAAAGATTTCCTGGAAATTTCAAAACATAATTAAAGAATCACAGAGGTTGGGTGCAGTGGCTCATACCTATAATCCCAGAACTTTGGGAGGCTGAGGTGAGAGGATTGCTTGAGCCTCAGGGTTTGAGGCCAGCGTGCACAATATACTGAGATCCTGTCTCTGCAAGAAATTTCATAACTTAGCCAGGTGTGGTGGCACATGCCTATACTGTAGTCCCAGCTACTTGGGAGGCTGAGGCAGGAGGATATTGCTTGAGCCTAGGAGTTTGAGGCTGCAGTGAGTCATGATGGTGACACTGCATTCCAGCCTGGACAATAGAGCAAGACCCTGTCTCGAAAAACACAAAACAAGGAGGAGAATAACCAGGAATCACAAACAAGATGACATTTTTCAAGTTGCTTTCAATGTCTATCAATCACTTTACTAAGAAAAATATAAGAAATTCATTGTATAGATAAAAATGACATGTACACTATTCCAATATTTGTGTCCTGTTGCAGAATAAACCATCAGGAGAAAATGTTTTCTGGTTTATCATCATTAACACAGCACCCCAAATACAGTAAGATTTAAAAATAGTTAACGGGGTGGTATATTTACACACACACACATTTTATATTTCCTGATTTAACAAAGACGTGCTCTTGGGAAGCTGTAGACCTTATTGAAAAGTCTGAGAATCTTTCCTTTTATTTTCGGCAGTACTTAAACCGCCTGTATGAATCATTGGCATGGGTGAATTGCCTTGTGTCTTCTCATGCATATATTCTTGTCTATACAATTAAAAAGCAAGCCTCTGGAAGGAAGTTCCCTGTGGCGCTAAGCCCAATGCCTTGTACATAACCTGGGTACATTAATCATTGATTGACATGTGCATTTGCAAGGAGGAGCCTGGTAAGATACACTCAAAACCTTTATTCGTTGATTTACAAAATGTACAACATTTACAAAGTTTAGGCATTAATCCCATATTGACATGAATGCTGTGGAAAGTCTAAAAATAAATATGTGGCACATAGCTTAATATACAAATCATGGCTCTTTACACTTAAGCCATTACCAATGGTGAGATTTAATGGAAAATTTAATGTGGTAGAAAAGTCAGATGGCTGACCAGTCCTGGACCTTCCACATGAATGACCCTTCCTTGGCTCCTCGAGGCTGGGGATACTGAGCAAATCACTTTCTTTCAAGAGAATTAAACACAAGTTATTCTGACAGGCACACGGGCTGCATGCAGCAACATCTATGCAGAGTCTGTAAGCACTCCCTGGGTGGTGGCTGAATCTGCACCATGGTGGACCTGATCCCTGTACACCAGCCAGGGAGGTTTTGGTGTGGTCACTTTCTTGTTTCTTATTCAATCACATGCAGTACTTGGAAGATGTCAGTGGAGTGTAATCATGCACAAAAGTGGTACTTGTAGATACGTACATCAAATTTTCATTGTCTTACAGCATCTTTAGATGCAACATCAACTATCTCCTCTTTTAGCAAGAGGGATGAATGAGGAAGCCAAAACGCCCACTCCTCAAAGAAAAAAAAAACATCATCTGGGGACACATGCAAATGGCATCCTGCAACAGCAGGGTGAGATAAAAACTCCACATGACAAGATGGATGAATTCCCATGAAAGTTTTCCTAGGGGGATAATTCCACCTTTCTTTCCTCTTCAATCCCACCTCATCCCACACAACCTAAATCTGAAGGAAATGGCTTCACATCATTGCATTTCTTTGAGTTTTTGTACCTTCATGTGTAAAGTGTAAATACTAGTAACATTCCTTATAGGATTCTTGCAGAGATTAATCCTAACTTATGTAAAGTGCTTAGCATAGTGCCTGGCACATACGAGGTGCTTAATAAATGTCTTGCTTTCTCTCTCTCTCTCTACTTTCCCACCCCAATTAAAAGCAACATATTGATAAGCCTAACAAACTCTGAATTAAGGCCAGTTGATGCAATTTAGATTATTTTGTATCAGAGTTACTGCTGTCAGGTTCATATTTAGTCCCTGAGGGAGTCTCATTTTATGAGCCAGAGACATTTTTCTATGGAGGGCAGATGGACCTTGACAACACTGTCCTCTTTATTAGCCATGGTTCTACCAAGTTTCACACAAACACATCCCACACCACTGCACAGAAACTTAGACCAGTGATGGTCACCACCTGAATCATTCCAGGACACCATCACTGAGGAAACCATGAGAAAAATCCTTGAGGCAAACATATTGCTCTTGCTCAAAACAGGTTAACTTCTTTTCAACACTGGTGAAAGTATTATAGATAACTTTCAATAAACATATATTAAAAGCTCTACCACTGTTGAAAAATATGCATTCTAATTTGATCACTTTGTTCAGAATAAAGAATTTTTTAGAATATATTTTAGTTTCCAGTTATGCCATACAAAAATAAATACTGTTTATTTACAAGGAAGAAGAAAAACTGTAACTTGGGGTACCAAAAATACAGGAAGGATGACAAAAATTTTCCCATCTACTTCAAAAGCAATTTCTAAAAGAAATAAAAACTTCCCAATGAGTCTCCTTGGTAGTCTTGCAATCACCTCACTGGTCTACCTTCTCATCATCGCATATTATGCCTTCTTTCCCTATCACTCTAAAGACAATTTAATGCAGAATCTTCTCCCTAAAGTCACTGGGGATTTGGAAGTGGGGGCTCTTTGGCAGTATGAACTGCAGATGGAGTAAGAAGTTTGCTGAGCCATCTAATGGGCCTTCAGAATGCACTAGGACTAATCTCCACACATTGTCCTTTCATTCTGAAATCCTGTCTAGCTTATCTATGGCTGAATAGAACTCCATATCTGGAGAAAACAACTCCATCCTGATTTGGGGCTCTGGACACAATTGACCCAGGTGGAATCTAGATCTCATGAAGCATACTTAGGTGCTAAGTCAAGAAGAAGGCTGATCTAACCTATTCTATGAAGGGATAACGCAGCCAGTTTATGGACATTGGCTCCATTAAGTTGGGGAAAATCCTCCTCTGAGCACACCTACAAATATAAAAAACTTTTAAGACTGCCTTTTTGTCTTCTGCACAGAACAGAGGGAATGGGGGGAAGAATGTTGGGAAAATTTAATTGAACAAATGGCTGGAATTGTTGGAATTACTATTCTTCCAGGGACTCAGAATTTCCAAGGACACAGTCCATTCATTTTGGAGTCAATGTTTTAAAATTCTAAAGCTACAAGTGAATTCATGATTATGTTTAAACCAATGGTTCTTTACTTTTCTCCTGGAAAGCCCATATCTATACGTGCTCCTATAACATACTCCTCATATCTTAGAAAGAAGTCTCAGGACCTGCTGTATTTCATGCGTGCATTCTTCCAAATTAAGAACCCTAGATCTTGATAAATGCAGAGCTACTTCTTGGAATGAAAACAAAGTTTTGTGGTATATAACTCAGGCTGTATTGACAGAAGGCTGGCTTTGATGGGTCTTTGTTAGACTCAAAATGGCTACAATGAAGCAACATTTATTCCATGATCATGTTAAGTGGCAATGCTTGGCTGTGATGACCTCTAAGAGTGTTGTGTCTCACATGTGTAATTACTGTCAGGCCATTGACTCATGCAGGACTGTGGACCATCGAGATCCCCATGGATTGCTATTAACACGTGGAGCCATTGAGCTGCTATAACATGAGCCCTAACCACAACCACAAGCAGGACACTATCACTGACATACAGCGTGGGTGCCCGTTTGTCTGATTTATAGGTGACGTCGTGGCAAATGTGGCATCAGTTTCATTTCGGGGCAGTGGCAAATTACAGATATTTCCTTCACAACAAGAAGTGCAGACCTGAAAGAAAGGAAGAAGAAAAGATAATGAGAAGCCAGCATGCCTTGGAAGGAGGCAGGGGTTTTTGAAGGAACTGTCTCCCACATGGCAAGACTCAAGCAAAAATTACCTGATCTACAAAGGGGATGCCAACTGTACTTTCAGGAAGGCTGCTGCTAATATTTCATCTACAAGCAATCCGGTCAACATGAAAACTCCCCAGACCAAACTTCAAGAGATCTAGATTTTGCTTTTGACACCCCTACCCCATATAATTCTTACAAAGGTGTGTATCCTTCCTGGGTTATTTCGCCCTTAAAATGGGAATAATGAAACAACTTCTTCCTTTTCCATGAGGCTCTTTCTGACTACTTGAGGAAGAGAGGGTAAGCCTTCATTTACCAAGTTTTCAAGTGAGAGTCAAGTGGCAACAACCGGGGTAATTTAAACTTGAGTATTGACCTTCATTAGAACTATCTGCATAAGTGTCTCCATTTTCGTTGGGTGAGTTAATGTTTGAAGGGTTTTCATTCATGTAGTTACTCCTGCTTTATACCACCTTACTCATGGATCATAAGACAGAAACAAACTCACAGCGTCAGTGACAAAAATTGTCTTGGGCCATGGCCACACAAAGTACAGATCAGCAGCTCCAACATCAGCTGGGAGTTTGTTACAAGCACAGAATCTCAAACTTTGCCCCAGAGAATGAGAACTACATTTTAACAAGATTTCCAAGTGAGACCTAATCATAGGATGGTTATTAATAATATTCTGTACAGTCATTATCCTGCAGGGACTTGAATCTTGAGTCACAGTTGACATGGGCCAGGAAGACAGTATAATGTTGAGGAGACTCTAAACCAGAGGTGAGTTGGAATTCTGTCCCTGTCACTTACCAGCTGTGTGACGCAACTTCTCTAATCCTTAACTTTCTCCTTAGTAAAGAGGCCACAGTAACACCTCAGAATCAAGCCCAATTTGCTGGAGGGGTCAGGGAAAGCCTCTGGTTTGACTCATTTTTGAACCAGAAGCAGAATAGGCAGATTTAAAATTTTAATTATTAGTGTATTCAAGAGGTTGCTTGAAAATTAGATGTCTACCTTCTTAAAAAAAAAGCCCTTACTGACAGTGCTGCTCCCAGGTATTGAGAGTGGGCATTGCCCAAACCACCAGGAAGGCTCCCTGCAGGAGAAGTGTTCAATGCTAAATAAAGGCCAAGGCCTGATGTGTTCAGGTCACAGGTACAGCAGGAGGGTGAGGCTGCCTTTCTGTGATTCTTTATATGCCCCTTCAAGGCTGCCTCCCAAGCTCATTTTACACAGAGTGCTTCTGTATACAGGCACCAGGTGTTTCTGTATACAGGCTTCTACAGGCACCAGGTGAAGCTTAACCAAACACACAAGATAGTTCTCTCGTCACCTATCAAATGACTCAAGAGCCAATGGAGACCCTCCCCACACTGACATTGAGTCACAACATGAACCCCACTTTACAGAAAGTTATCAAAGCTGAATTGCCTCGGTCCTACTGTGATGAATGAACTGCGTACATCTGCAAAGCTTCACCGTGATGGACATAACTGGTCCCTTGCTCCTCTTTTTTTCTGGTAGCTTTATTACTTTTCTCTGAGTGAAGAAAGGATTTATAATAACACTGAATACCCTCTTGGTGTGTGTTTACACAATTTATATCAGTTGTCCTATGCTCTGGTATAAATGTGTATTCTTTCAGAGCAAAGAGGAAAGGAAAGCATCTTTTCACAGAGCATAAAGACAGTCAAAAGGCAGCCTTTATGGGGGAACAAGAATCTGCTCATGAGTACTGGCAGATGTCTGAAGAGGAGGCAGCTGGCTATGCATAACTGGTCACTTGTTCTGTTGCCCAGACCTTGTGGCCTTCATGCTCGGAGTCTCTGCAGCCCGTGGATAAGCACTCTTCTAGCCGGACGCAGCGTTTGGTGACTGAGATACTGTTTCCTGTGACTTCCATTGTGTGCTGAGTGTAGCAATATCTTGTCTCTGTCAACAGAGAAAATATATTTTATTTGAGATGGGAAATGTTAGCCCAACCCACTTAAAAAGAAAACAGGAGTGTCAGCATTATCATTACAGAAAAGACCTAATAGCACATAAGATGTGCACTGCTTTGAGTTTATGCCCAATCCTGAAGACCTTGGAGAGCTTCACTTTGCCATGGTGGGAAGACAGCCTTCAAAGAATATTGATTTCTTTGCCCAACATGATCCCCATAAATCAAGGCACAGTTTCTCCTTGCCTTTCAACACATTTTGCCACTGGACTGATTTTTATTTTTAGGGGATGAGTGGTTTGGGGGGGCATGATTTAAGAGGGATAAGTGGCGGCAATTTTGAGGAAGATGAAAGGACAAAGAGGTTCAAAGAATTCAGGGTTAAAAGAAGTTAGGCAAGTAACGGTGGTCCTCCAGGAGATCAAACACTGCAGCAGTGGCTGGTGTGTGTGTGCTGGGGGGAAGCAGCCATTCACAAGAGCAGAACAATTTAAAACTTTGTGCCAGTGAGCATAGCTGGGTCCTAGGATCCATTACAGAGGAAGAGTGACTCAATAACGAACATTTTTCCAAAACTGAGGCGCTTCATTTCTCCCTAGCATGATTTCAGTGCCTTCCCAGGACGACAGATGAAGGCCATGATGGGAGTTTCCAGAGGTCCCTCTATGTCTAATGAATCTGAAAGCTTGAGATTTCTTCCAAAATTCGTTGGGGAACTTTTTATGTGTAATTTAAAAACTAAAGAAAAATGGCTTTGTCCATGTAATTTTTTAAGGCCTCCAGGCAATGTTCAGCAATCCCAGCCTGGGATTTAGGAGAATGTTCTTGCTCTACTTTCACATTAAAAAAGAAAATGAATAATTCTTAAGAAATGTCACTGAGCTGTTTTTCATCCAAATCTTGGTCCCAACTTTGCATGCTTTATACAGTTCAGATATTTAGTGGCTAATATGGACTTATGACCTCCTATGAGATTATTTATTAGGTAATAAAAGTTCCCCCTTACAGATTCTGTCATGATTTTGGCAGCTTTTAACTGAAGAACTAATGTCCAAAGAAGAATGTGTAAGAAAATGTTAGGCCCTGAGAATGAGCTAATACAGACCCATCAGGGCATCCTGGAAGTCATAAAAACTCAGTTTTAACAGACTTCCTAGAGACCCTCACTTGACAGGAATCTCAAATGGCCTCAAATCAAATTGTACTAAGAGCTGCCACTTTCCCAGTAGTAATGCTATTGATGGGTGTGCCTGGGCAGAGTCTGTGTCAACACCCTCCCCTAAATGCTGTCCCATACTGCACCCTAGCTGGGATTGTTAGTTGGATTGGGTTGAGGCTTTTTCCAAGGTTGCTCAGGGTCTTGCAGAGCTCCTTGGGAGTAGGATAAGGTCATGTGGAGAACTCATAATAAGAATAGTTGAAAGTTTTATACTTCGCAATAATTCTCCTAAAGCCCTAAACTAGCTTAACACTGGAGTGATTGCTTTTCTGATGAAGAAGAGGCAGCAGCTCCCCTCTTTTTTGTTTTTAAGGCTTTGGCAGGTTTTGACAAATGGAGGCGAGTGGCCTGAGAGATTTACCACATCTTCTAAGAGGACTGGTTTACTTCTTTGGTATCAGACTCATGGATGTTTATGGTCACAATAGGTTCATCTCCATCACCCCCCTCCCGCCCCCACAACTTCAAGTGTTCTAGAAAGCAATAAAATCAGGAATGTTCTTATCTCCTGTCTCCTCTTCATGCAGACAGCTAAGAGGAGCTGCCAGAGGTTTTACTGCTCCAAATGTAAATCTGAGCAGATAAGATCATAGACTATGGAATAAGTAAACCACTACATAGCTGCAGTTTTGGAAATTAGCCTTTTCCCCCAAGTAGTGAATTATCCTGTGTTAAGTAAGCCTTAAAATAACAATTGGTGAACTTGATGTGACTTCTTTATTCATACTTTTCTATCCTTAACAAAATGTCTTTTACATTTATTAACGGAGAGCTTATTCCATTGAATGAAAGTAGATACAACAACTGATGAAAATATTTTTTCAGGAAAACATGTAAAACCTTAGTACCTAATAAGCTGATTTTTCATTCTAGGGGTAGAAGGGAGATCAGTGAATTGAGAATCTCTTCTTATGCTTCACCCAGTCCAATCCATGAAACAAAAATATATAGAGAACACTGCCATCACTTCCAGGACTATAGACCTCAGTGCTGAAGCATCAGTCTCTCAAAAGCATCCATTCCACTTATCTTACAAAATCCCTAGGTGAGTTATGAAATGTCAATGTGGAAAAGGTTTTGTGGTTTAACGAGTTTTGGAAATGCTCAAAAAGTTGAACAGGTTTCTTCAGTGCACAGTTTATGAGAACCTTCTATATGTGTTGTGATCTTGTGATTGCCAAAGGTATATTGGGGTGAGCAGGCAGAATTTCCCAAGTAGAACTAGGTGGGCCACAAGTGGCTTATCACTGGACTGGAGTAGTGATAAAAACCGAGTTTCAGCCACAGAGCATTGTTCTCCATGCATTTTGAATAGTCCTTGGGTTAGTAATGAGGTTATATGAGAATCAAGCCTGCTGATAACTTCACACTAAAAGGATTTCAAAGGCTTTTATCTAAAAGATAAAAGATGAATTTGAATTTCTACCAGGTTAGTTTCAGTCTCTAAAATATCATATTCTGCAATTACACAGTATTCCCAGAGGTTATGAAACAAAAGTCTTTTACTGTTAGATTCACAGGCATTCAACTAAAATCAGAAACGGAAAAGAGAACTTCATCAACAACTGGACAATATAATTTTTATGAAATTCACACACATGCACATGAATGCTCAGAGTTCATAATCTAGTTCTGAAATTTAAAAGTAATCCAAAGCTAAATTGCAAACTTTCATTTACCCACCAATATTTTTAATAACAAACCATAAACAAAACAGACATAAGATGATTTGAATTAAAATGAGACATTAAAAATGCCCAACTTTCTTATAAAAGGCTTTCTTGCCACTCAATTATTCTTCATGGCTCTGCTAGTTTTAGTTTCTTCATAAACACAGATTGACAAAAATGATGCTAGAGAATAATTCTCCAGGTGCAAGAAAATTAATGAGAGGAAAATATTTAATAGTAATATTACAAATTATATTGAAAAATAAAAGGCCAGTCAGTCGCAGCTGCCTGCTTTCTCCTTGCCCCTATTCCTTACTGATCATGCAGCTCTTCACTTCTGCCACACTACTCCCCTGCAACAACTCCCTAACTGTCAAATTCCACGCCTTTTTCCCATGTCTGACCCTGTAGGATCTCTTTGTGATTCTGGATAATCTCATCTGTGGGACTCTTGATCTTAGACTTCAGAGTTTTGTCTTCTAGATGTTCTCCTAATCTCTGGTCTCTCCACTTTCAATGCTTTGCCTAATATGAAAGTCGATATTCTCCCATGTTCTGTCCTTGAACCTCTTCTCACTCAAGTGACTTCATCAAACTTCTGATGCCATGTCTTCAGTCTGACAGTTTCTCCTGAACTGTAGAACCAAATTATAACTATCTCCTGGACACTGCCAGCATCGGCTCACACCTAATGTGTCTTAACCCAACACACTGTCTCCCTCCCCCTTGCATCTTTTGATCTTCACGTGCGTCTCTATCATAAGAAGGGACTTCCTAGGATATCATACCTCCATGTTCTCCAGTAGCTTGGACTAGGAATCTGGAAGTCTCCAAGTTCTCTGAAACGTCTCCATTATCCATCTGGTCTTTTGTATTCTATTTTCCATTTCCTCAATTCAGGGCCTCATTGTTTCTCATTTTGTCTCTGACATGCAACTTACCAAACATGAAAGTATGAATGCCACCTAATTGTCAAAAAATCCTGATTGCTGAATTACTAGGCTTATTGGCCTACCTGAGTGTGTTAGGGATAGGCCATTTCTCTGCTCCTGAAGCTGTGTGTCAAGTACATTGGAGTAACTGCACATCCCTGATAGAAATGAAATTAACTGATGGTTCTAACTCAGAGATTGGCATTTGAAACTCAGCCCTTTTACTCAAGGTTCTCCTTGATGGAGTCTCCAAACTATGTCCTCATTGCCTCGTATATACCTTGAGACATAGTACAACAACTTTTGATTATTCATGATGAAAAATGTGTATTCTTAGCTTATCTGCATATTTTTTCCTATTTTCTACTCCTGGACACCTGATATTCTTCAAGGCTCAATCCAAATGTGACAAATTCTATGAGAACTTCCTCCCAACTAGGTCAATGTTAATCTTTTCTCTTCTCCATGTTGCCCCTTCCTTCTTAACTTTCTCATTTGGAATATCTGCCTTTCCTTCTAGATCAAGGTTTCTGAAGTTTGAAACGATTGACTTTTTGTTTTTAAACTTTAAAAAAAAATTTAATCTATTGTTTTGAAATAATTGTAGATTCCCAAGCATTTGTAAGGAATATTAATAGCAAGATCCTCTACACCATTTACTCAGTTTCCCTAAATGGTAACAACTGCAGAACTATGGTATAGTATTACATCTGTGATATTGACATTATCCAGTCAAGATATAGAACATCTCCACAGCCATAAGGATCCCTCATGTTGACCTTTTCTAGTGACACCCTCTTCCCTCCTGCCCCCACCCCTTCCTTAACCCTTGGCAATCACTATATGGTACTGCATTTCTATAATTTTGTCATTTTGAGAATGTTACATAAATGAGTCATACAACATGTAATATTTTGGATTTGGGCATTTTCACTCAGTCTCATTCACTGGGTTGTTGAGTACTAAGAGTTTGTTAATTTTTATTGCTGAGTAGTACTCCATGGTATAGATGGTACTAAAGCTGGCTTAACCATTCAACCATTGAAAAGACATCCAGGTTTGTTTCCAGTTTAGAGATATTATTAATAAAGCTACTACAAACATTTGTGTAGAGATATTATTAATAAAGCTACTGCAAACATTTGTGTAGAGGTTTCTATGTGAACATAAGTTTTCACTTCTCCCTATGAGTTACCAGAAGTAAAATTGTTGGGTCATATGGTAGTTAGTTGCATGTTTAGCTGTTTAAGAAACTGCCAAACTGCTTTCCAGAGTGGCTGTACCATTTTACATTCCCACCAACAATATGAGTGATCTATTTTCTCCTTCTCTTTACTAGCATGTGGCATTTTTTCTTTTTAAGTATTCTGATAGAAGTATAGTCATATGTTTGAAATTTGCATTTTCCTTATGGCTAATGATGTTGAATGTTTTCATGTGTTTATTTGCCATCTGGTTTTATCTACTTTGGTGAAATGTCTGTTCATATTTTTCCTATTTTCTAATTATGTGTTTTGTTTACTGGTGTGTTTTGAAAATTATATGTTCTAGATAGCAGTTCCTTGTCAGATATGTGATTTGCAATATTTTTTTTCCATTTCATAGCTTGCATTTTCATTCTCTTAACAAGGTCTTGTGCAGGGCAAAAAAGTTTTAAATTTTGATGAAGTCCAATTTATTTTTTTTTCTTTTATGTGTCATGCTTTTGGTATGAAGTCCAATTTATGTTTTTTTCTTTTATGTGTCATGCTTTTGGTATTAAGTCTAAGAACCTCACCTAGCCTTAGATTTATGAAAATTTTCTAATATTTTTTCCTAAATGTTAACATTTCACATTTAAGTCTGTGATTCACTTTAACTTTTGTAAAAGGTGTGAGATGGGCTGAGATTCATTTTTTGCCTGTGAATGTCCAGTTTCTCCAGTACCATTTGTTAAAAAGGCTATCTTTCCTCCACTTAATTGCCTTTACACCCTTTTAAAAAATTTGTTGGTCTATTTATTCTGTTTAATTGATCTATGTCTATTTCTCTGCCAATACCACAGTCTTGATTACTATAGCTGTATATTAAATTCTGAAATAGGGTAGTTTGATTCCTCCCACTTTATTCTTTTTCAAAATTGTTTTAGCTATCCCAGTTTCTTACCTTTCCATATAAACTGTAGAACACATTTGTCTATATCTAAAAAAAAAAAAATCTTACTAGGATTTTGACAGAAATTGTATTAAATCTACATATCAATCTATAGAGAATTGCCATTTTACTATGCTGTGTTTCAATCTATGAACATAGTCTTTCAATTAATTAAAATTTTTTATTGATGTTTGTAACTTTCAGCATACAAGTCCTATACATGTTTTGCTTAGATTTACCTGTAAGTATTTAATTCTTCTGAGCAATTATAAATGGTATATTTTAATTAACTTGTGGACACTGAAATTTAATAGAATATATAATATAATTGAGTTCTGAATTTATCTTATATTCCATGACCTTGATGAACTCATTTGAGTTCTAGGAATTCTCTTTATATTTGTTGGAATTTTCTACATAGAAATCACGTTATCTCTGAAAAAGGGTAGTCATTTTTTTCCTTTCCAATCTGTATGTCTTTTATTTACGTTTCTTGTCTTATTGCACTGGTTAGAACCTACAAGACTGCACTAAATAAAAGTAGTGAAAGCAGACATAATTACTTAGTTCTTGGTCTTAGGAATGCACACAGTCTTTCACCATTAAGTATAATGTTAAATGTAGGTTTTTTAAAATTGATGTTCTTTATCAAGTTGAAGAATTTTCTCTCCCTATTTTTTCTGAGGTTTTAATCATAAATGGTGTATAATTTTGCCAATTTTTTAATTGGTTGATATTAACATGTGATTTTTCATCGTTAGCCTATTAATATTATGGATTACATTGGTTAATTTTGAGAGATTAAACCAGCCTTGCATCCCTGGACTAAGTCCCACTTTGCCATGGTGCATAATTCTTTTTATATATTGTTATATTCTATTTGCCAATATTTTTAAAAATTCTATTTGCCAATATTTTTTAAAGAACTTTGGTGTCTGTATTCATAAAAAATATTAAATTGGAATTGTGTATTTTGGTTTGTTGCTGCTGTCTTGGTCTCAGGGTAACTCCAACTTTATAAAATGAATTGAGAAGTATTCCCCCTTTTCTTCCATTTTCTGAAAGATTTTGGGTAGAATTGGTGTTAATTCCTCTATTAAAACTTGGTAAAATTCTCCAGTGAAGTTATTTGGGCCTGGGGAGTTCTTTTATGGGTGTTTTAAAGTTATAAATTTTCTTAATTGTTATAAGACGAGTTCATTTTTAGTGAATTGTGATACTTTGTATTTTTTGAGTTATGATCCATTTCATCTAAGTTGTCAAACTTATGTTTTTGAGTTGTTCATACTATCCCCTTATTTCTTAGACCTTAATGTTTTTCTCCATTGATTTTTTATTTGACAAAAATTGTATATATTTATAGTGCACAATGAAATGTTTTAGTATATATATTCTCACTGATTTTTATTCTTATCATTATTATTTCCTGATTTTTGCTTAGTCTTGTTTTACTTTTGGTTTTTGCTCTTCCTTTTCCACTTTGTTTTCTAGTGTCCATATAGCGCTATAAATTTGTCTCAGCACTATTTTTGCTGTGTCCTACAAATTTTCATATGTTTTATTTTCATTAGGTTCACTGTCTTTTTAATTTTTCCTTAAGACTTTATCTTTGATCTATGGATTATTTCGATGTACGTTGTTTAGTTTCCAAGTGTTTGGTGCTCTTTCTGTCACTGATCTCTAGTTTAATTCTACTGTGTCAGAAAACATTTTGTATGATTTCAATTTTTAAGTTTGCTGGGGTTTGCTTTATGGCCCAGGATATAGTTTATTTTGGTATGCTTTTCGTGGGCATTTGAAAACAATGTATCTTCTGGTGTTGTTGGATGGAGTATTCTGTAAATGTCAATTAATTAGATTCCGTTGGTTAACAGTGCTGTTGAATTCTTCTGTATATTTGCTGATTTTCTTTCTGCAGTCTATAAGTTTTTGAAAGAGTGGTTTCAAACTCTTCTTCTGTCACACATATTTTTCAGCTCTGTTACTTGATGCTTATGTCTTCTAGTGGACTTTTTTTTTTTTAAATCATACTATAATGTTCCTCTCCACCTCTGTTAATTTTGTTTGCACTGATGTTTCCATGTTATCTTTTTCCATTCTTTTAATTTGCTTATATAATTATTTTGAAGTAAAAATTTATTACAGATGACATATATTTGGGTCATGTTTTAACATTATGTCATATATTTCATTTATTTCATATATTTATGCCATTTACATTTAAGGTAGTTATTGATATGGTAAGACTTAATTCTGTCATTTTGTTGTTTGTTTTCTGTTTTTTCTTATATTCCCATGGGTTACATGAACATTTTTTACAATTCCATTGTGATTTATCCACAGTGCTTTTGAGTATATCTTTTTAAAACTGTTGCTCTAGGTATTAAATTATATGCATAACTTATCACATTTACTGGCATTATCATTTTACCAATTAAAGTGAAGTATAGAAATCCTACCTCTTTTTGTGTCCTATTACTCTCATTTACTTGTAATATATATATTTTTTGAGACAAAGTCTTGCTCTGTCACACAGGCTAGAGTGTAGTGGCATGATCTTGGCTCACTGCAACCTCTGCCTCCCAGGTTCAAGTGATTCTCCTGCCTCAGCCTCCTGAGTAGCTGGGAGTACAGGTGCCCACCACCATGCCTGGCTAATTTTTATATTTATAGTAGAGATGGAGTTTCACCAACCTGCCCAGGCTGGTCTTGAACTCCTGACTTCAGGTGATCTGCCCACCTTGGCCTCCCAAAGTGTTGAGATTATAGGCATGAGCCACCACACCTGGCCATAATTGTCTTAAATTTTAGAACCACATCATACAGCATTATAATTTTTGCTTCAACTGTAAAACATAATTCAGAAAACTCGAGGAGAAGGACATTCTGTTGTACTATACTGTAGAATACACATTTTTGTTTACTATGTTTATTCTTCCTTTCTGATATTTCAAGTTTCCTCCTTTTATTATTTCCTTTCTGCATACAGAGCTTCCTTCAGCCATTCTTTTAAGGTAGGTCTGCTAGTGACACATTTTCAGTTTTCCTTCCTCTGAAAATGTCTTAATTTCTTTACATTCCTGAAGGATATTATTTTCTCTGAATATAGGATTCTGCATTGATGGTTTTTTTTTTTTTTATTTAACAGTTGAAAAATATTGTATGATTGACTTCTGGCCTCCATAGTTTCTGATGAAAACATTTTATTTAACTAATTTTTCTCATATCAGATGTTCTTTCTTTCTTGCTATTTCAAGACTTTTTGTTTTTAGAAGTTTGATTGTTATATGTTTTTGTGCGGATTGCTTTAGTTTTGTTTTTTTGGGGTTTGCTCAGCTTCTTAGAAAAACTTTCAGCTGCTATTTCTTTGAGTACTTTTTTCAGCTTCACCGTCTTTCTACTGTTCTCTTG
Source organism: Cacajao melanocephalus (assembly GCA_963573385.1). Taxonomy (NCBI): domain Eukaryota; kingdom Metazoa; phylum Chordata; class Mammalia; order Primates; family Pitheciidae; genus Cacajao; species Cacajao melanocephalus. Next base: position 27,450 of record CAUYLG010031210.1, on the reverse strand, counting down.
GAACTCTGATGATACAGTGTTAAAACATTTGTTACAGCTCCACAGATCTCTGAGACTCTGTAGATCTCCCTTCAGCCTATTTTCTATCTATCTATTGTTCAGATTGGATAATTTTTATTGCTCTATTTTCCAAATTCACTAATTCTTCCCTCCATTCTGCTGTTGAGCCCATCTATTGAGATTTTTATTTCAGGTACAGTATGTTACAATTCTATGATTTCCATTTGGTTATTCTTCATATTTTCTATTTCTTTGATGAGATTTAAAAAATTTGTTTCAAGTTGTTTGTAATGACTCACTGAAACATTTTTATTATGGCTGCTTTAAAATCCTTGCTAGATAATTCTGACATCTCTATTTATCTTGGCGTTGGCATCTATTGATTGCCATTTTTCATTCAGTTTGAGATCTTCCTGGTATGACAAGTGATTTTTTTGTAAATTGAAGCCGGGACATATTGGTCTTGATCTTATACTCCCTGTTTGAGAGTGGCAAGAGTGCCTCATTAATGCTCCCATGTGGCCTCTACTGATGCTGTGGGGTGGGAGATACATTGTAGCCTCATTACCAATGGGTGGTGGTAAAGAGTGAAGTCTTGACTCTCCATTAAGCCTCCATTGACACAACCTTGATAAGGGGAAAGTAGAGATGTTGCACTATTGCTGGCAGAAGTAAAAGCCCCCTACCAAGGTCTCTACTAACTTTGTGGGAGAGACCTTGTTTCCGCCTAGGGGGAGGGATAAAAGTCCCCTTTACTTGTCCTTCTCTGATACAATCCCAAGCAGAAAGGTTGAGACATCTCATTACAGCCTGTTGAGGATGAAGTCAAGATATTCCATTCAGCTTCTGCCTGTATGGGGTTAGATCTACAATTTTTTCCACGGTGTTTTGCTGGAATAGAGCAGCTATTCCAGCAAAAGTTGTCTTTCTAGGCTTCCCCCTTCCTGGTCCTTCTGCTAGAGAGCAAACTTTCGTTGGGAGTTTATTTTGCCAGTGTCTGTGGCATTTTCAGGATGTTGACTTCTTCAGCTTCAAGTCTAAAATATATGAGATGGAAAGAAAACCTAATGAACTCAGCATTGTGCTGTTCCTTGAGTCTTGAAGTCCCTAGCTAGTCTGTCATTTTCTTTACAGCTTTCAGTCATCTCCTGTTTTCGGTTTGCATTTTAATAAACAATGTCCAGAATTTTTTGTTGTACTTAGCAGGAGGAATAGAAAAGTACATCTGCTCCATCTTTCCAGGAAAGGAAGTTCTCAGCTTTTGACATTTTGGGGTAGTTTTGTTTTGGGGGGACTGTTCTGTGAATTGTAGGACATTTAACAGCATCCAATAGCCTCTTCTCACTAGATGCCAATGTCACTCCTAACAGTAACAACTAAAAATGTCTTCAGCCATTGACAAATATCCTTTGGGCAGGGAAGAGGAAATTGCTCCCAGTTGAGATCTACTGTTGTATTATACATTATAATCTTGAGAATCAGGCCGATTCTTGGTGTCTGCATTTCCTCCAACATATAACACAGGGCCTTGCACAAAATAGCAGGCTTTTCATCTCTGATAATATCTGTATTACCAGCAGAGATGGATGGGTGGGAAGAATACATCTAGCTGAGGTCTCCCATTCAAAGGTGAACCAAATTAAAACATTTTAATTTAGTTCTATGATGTCTATAACATTTTTCCATTGCTGTATTTTGAATAATCTCATCAAATTTAGAAGAGAAATAATACAACACTTCTACCAGTAGCACAATTTTCATATACTATCACCACTTCTCGAAATTATTTGCCAGGACTACTATAAGTAAATCTATGCATATTCTACAAAGTTAAAATTCCACCCTTCAGTATATATCCAACAGGAATAAAAGTCCTAGAATGTGCATAGAATAACTATTCATACAAACACACTGTAAAAATGTCAATTTGTGACAGAATGAATGAATGATGGTATCTGTTCACATAACAATGAGAATGAATGGATTACAACTAAAGCTAATGAAATAAATTAATCTCATATAATACTGAGTGAAATAAGTCAGTCACGAAAGAGTTATATTGTATGGTTCAATTTCCAGAAAGAACCCAGTAAGAGATAATACTTAACCTACACTGGACATAGCAGGGTAACTATATTAGTTTCCAGGGTTGCCATAAGAAACCACAGAATGGGTGCTTAAACAAAGGTCTTCTACCTGGAAGCTAGAAATTTCTAATCAAAATGTTGGCCATCGCTGGTTTCCTCTGAGCCTCTCTTTGGCAGTCTTTTCCTTGAGTTTTCACATCAGCTTCCCTCATTTCATGTCTGTGTCCCAATCTCTTCTTAGGACACTTGTCTCTTTAAGGACACTTATCAGACTGGATCAGGGCCCACCTGAATGACCTCACTTAATTACTTCTTTAAAGATCCTATTTCCAAATATGGTCCCATCCTGAAGTACTAGAGGTTAGGACTTCAACATATGAAATTGAGAGCAGATGGGGGAAAACTGGGGAGGACAGGAGTCAGTCCATAACAGTGATCTTTGGTGGTAGGAAAAGTGACTGAAAACAGGCATTCAGGGAGCTTCTAAGATGCTGGTCAGTTTCTTAATCAGGGTGCTTCCTACATGGAGTGTTCAATTTGTGAAAGTCATCATGCTATTTACTATTCAGTATGTATATTATACTTCAAAGTTCAGTAAAATTGAAAGTGAAAGAAAAAAAAAAAGCCTAAGATAAAATAGACTCAAGTAAAGGATGAACTACAAATTGAGTTGCAGATAAACTGAATTATTTAAAACTTACCCTAATTAGGAATTACTACAGCGTCTGCTTTCAGGCATCAGATTGTTTCTTGGCTTTTCTGCTTTTATCAATTACTCTTCATAGGTCCCTTAAAAAGATGTGTTTTCTCCTCTTGTCCCAAGTAAAAAATTCCTCAAGGCAGAAATTAAAAACAAACAAACGCTCATCAACCTGACTGAATCATAACTGGCTGGTCTCTTCCACTCTGAAGTCAGCACCTATTGAGGAAGCTGCCAAACAGACTTCCCTGTCACTTGAGGAACTTCTTTCAAAACTAATCACTGAAATTCAGGAGGCAATGTACTTATTACCAAGGCCAACTCCAGAAAGGCAGTTAGGAAGGTATGCAAAGGTAGTGAGAATAGACATGACTTTATGGTGGACAGTGGTGTGGTTACAATAAAAGTGATAAGGCAGACCATCAAATGGATGTGCCCCAGCTGAGGAAACTGGACTTGTAAAAAATATTTGGACAAAAACATTGTGAATTGGAGGTTAGATGCTCTCAGTGTATGAAAAAAAGTCTTGTATAAGCTGATAGAACTTAAGGTTAAAAAGTTGCTGGAATGTTCTAAGACTAATTCTGAGAGTTATAATGCCAGCTGAAATGAACTGGCTTATATTGTCTTACCAAGGAACAGTAGCATAAAATTAAAATAGCCAATTAAAATGTAAACAACAACAATCTGTGTGAAAGCACAGGACTACCAGTGCCACTGGATTTAAAGAGCAAGGTACCAGAGAAAAGACAAGCCCCCTGAGTGGTGCCTAACATTCTATACCTGTTCTCCCCTTGAGGCATTTGCTGATTCAAAAATTGCACAGGTGGAGAGGCTGAGAAACCAAGAGGAAAGTTCTGCTAAGGGGCAGAGAAGTAGGGCAGCAGCTTCATCGGTCTCAAGGGGACTGGGAGCACAAACAGGAGATCAGAGCTAGTGGAGCAGCTGCAGGAAAAAGGAGGTTCAGCGAAGTGAGACCGATAGTCTCCACACAGAATTCCAGGACAGCAGTTATTTACTTTCAGCACTTTAAAAATGTCATCCCACTAACTTGTACCTTCTATGGTTTCTGTCAATACTAGGTGTTAGCAGGATTGTGCAGCAACTATCACTTGCATGCAGTGCTGGTGAGAGTATAAGTGGTACAGTCATTTTGTAAAACAGTCAGGCAGTATCTAGTAAAGCCAATGCTTACATGCACCACACCTAGCAATACCACTTCTGGGAAAGACCTAGCAGAAACACATATGAACATGTACCAAAAGACATACAGAAGAATGTTCATAGTATTAAGAAACTGGAAACAATCCAAATGTCCTTCAATAGTGGAATAGATGAATTTTGGCATATTCATATAATGATCTACTATACATCTGAGAAAACGTGACTTTGTTGCTCAAGAAAACATGGAGGAATTTCATATACATAACATTTGAAAGCAAGGAGTATATTCTGTACAACTCCACTTACATGATGCTCAATGATAGTAGTCTCAACATTGTTACTTTTGGGGATGGAGTATAATGACTGAGGCACCCCAGCAGTCCCTGGGGTTCTATTGCTTCATATGGGTGGAAACAGAGCATGTTCACTTCATAAAAATTTACAAATTGTGCACTTACGATCTCTTCACATTGCAGTATGTACGTTAAACTTAGAAAAGGAAGTCTAAGACTTAGCAATATGACAGTAATATTATGAGAGATCATCTGAAAAACATATTATGTAGCAGCCAGAAGTGCTGGATAAAATATAACCAACCCTTTTTGCAAATGTACAAATGAATTCTCCAAAACGTAAAGTGTCAAGGACCAACACTGAATAAGGTATGGATTTCTCTATCCTAGGGAAAGAATGATAAAAGATAAGCCATAAGAAATTGCAAGGTGTTGGGACCTCATGGGATTCAGAGAGAATAGACTCCTGTATAAATGAAAGAAATTGGAGGGCTATATTCTAAGCGTAAAATTACCTTAAAGGAAGAAAATTCCACCCTTAGGCTAGGTCAAACACAAACAGCTTGGGTTATGTCTGAAAAAAGTCAACAATAAAGAAATCGTTCCTGAAAATTTGTAACCATGGTCTTGTCTTCAGCTGAGCTGAGAATCACATTTATATTTTCTGCTTATAGCAAGAACCATCAGGCAACTGATTTGGAAAAAGCCATCAAGGGATATGTCCAGCTTTTTCTTTGCTTTCCCAGAAAAACAGTGAGCAGCAAGGAAGCTGGAGCTAATCAAGAATTTTCTTTTTATGTCAGTAATATTTTCAAATAGAGCTTTTGCCTTAGAGGGAGGCATCTGTACTTTCATAATTAAGAAGGAATATAATGTCTTTGGCTTAGGTATCCTCCACAAAACAGGCCTTTTTAAAAACTGTAATGTCTTTGACTTCACATTTAATTCCACAGACTCTTAATAACCATTATACAGTTCGCTCTTTCAGGGACCTTTTCATCTTGCAGCACAGAGCAAAGTCATGGGCAAACGTAGATCCAAGCACATGACACTCAACTCTTGTTTTAGTTCATCAGTTCTTTCAACTGGCCCCTCATGTAATGTGATTTCAAGATCCTTTTCCATTCTGGTTCACAAAAGCAAGAAAATTGAACAGATTTATAATGAGTGGCTGATAAAGTTGTTGCAGAGGAAGTGCTCAGAGAGAGACCAAAGATGAAATGGAAGCCAAGCAAGTAAAGCAACCTGAGTCGGTTATGGAGAGCATCTTAAGTTTCGATTTCTAGGAAGGGAGTATGGTACCATGAATTTGGAAGCACCAGAGGCACAGAAAATGTAATGGAGGAGAACACACTTATATCATACACCTTCTGAAAATAAGAGGAACACCTGAGTTAGCCGAGGTGTGTCCAGCCTTTGCTAAAAGAGTGCGATTCTAGTCAGGAGAAAGCTTTCCTGACAGTTACTTGACCAAACAATAACTCACAACAAGTTTGAATCCCTGAATGTCAGTAGCTAAGATACACTATGTTTCTATACACATGCAGGTGACTGAGTTTAGCTTTAGAAAATTCTTGATATGCAGTGAATCCCCTAAGCAATTTTGGGTGTGCACTTATTCCGTGTATATAAGATTGAATACTTAACGTGAGATGATTTTCACTTTCAACACATTATTTTCAACATCATGTGACAATTTAAACCTAGTTAACTATGTTACAAAACAAGCCAAAAAACCAGGAATGACTTAGAATTTCCATAGCAGTGTCTCAGTTGCCCTTCCTAAGCTCATTGGTGCTCCTAGAGCTGCTCCATACTACTGACAAACAGAAAAATTTAGAGTTAGCTAGTAGTGAAATACATTTTCTAAATCTATTAACAAAATGGCATTATTTTCATTGTTAGAAAAATCTGAAGAAAACCTGGAGGAAAGAGCTTAAGATTCAAGGGAAATGGGGCTGGCCAATCTGGAAGCTGAGTGTGGCCTCACCCCTTCTCAGGTCACGGCTTTAGTTTCCCACTCCTTACCTGATGCTCAAGGCCCCACAAAATCACCTGGCTCCACTATTCTGCTTCCATAATTCTCTCATACAAACTAGTTGCTACTCCCATGTCAGGTCTCTTCCCTTCCACTGAGCACACCTGGGGAGTCTTGTCACTATGCTTTTGCTCCGAGTTCCTGGAAGATGGGTTCTCTTCAACGCTTGAACCTCCCGTTCCCAGTTGTAGAGCTACTGTAATCTTCCTAGCACATAATGCTTTCGCTGGCTACCTCAGTCCCTGATAACTTGTCTTCCTGTAAACTGCCACAGCGCTTAATGCCAGGTTCCACTTGGCACTTACCTTTGTCCTGCTATTTCTGACATCTGATATGTTCAGATCCTATCGGCCCAACTAAACTGCCTGCTCCCTGAAAGAAGAAACCAGATTCCGATCTTTCACTTTGTAATTCCCCAAGGGGCCTGGCATGGTTGTTTTGTGTTCTGAAACTCAGTGCGTGACTTTCTATTTATCCCTTTAAATTGAAGGACAAAAAGATAAAAGTAGAGGGGAAAAAAGAGAAAAGGATAAATCGTGTAGAGACCACTCTGCAATATCTTCAGGTATCTGGACTTTGAAATGATAGATTATGACCTCAAAAGAAAGCATCAAGATGGAACTTCCTCTTTTCTGAGAGGCATTCAAGTAGTGTTTCTGGTCACTTGCTTTTTCTTTTTGACAAGGATATACTTGTATACCATCAAACATGGCCCAAAGCCTGCAAAAAATACCAGTTTACATTCCCTTTTCCTCTGCATTATCTCTGCTAAGGTACCTCAGAGCTCAGTCAGCACTAGGAGAGGCACAGTCACATTTTGCTGTGGAAAGTTCATATGCAACTTAATCACCAATGTGAAGATATTAAGAGGTGGGGTGTTTAACAGGTGATTAAGTCATGAGTGTGAAGCCCTCATGGATGGGATTGGGACCCTTATAAAAGGGCTTGAGGGAATGGGTCTGTTCCCTTCCTTCCCCCTTTCGTCTTCTGCCACGTGAGGGTACAGCGTTCCTCCCCTCCAGAGGCCACAGCAACAAGGTGTCACCTTGAAAGCAGAGAGACTATGCCCTTACTAAAACCTGCTGGCACCTTGATCTTGGACTTCCCAGCCTCAAGAACTGGGAGAAATAAACTTCTATTGTTTATATTTTACCCAGTATGAGGCATTTTATGATAGCAGCACAAGTGGACTAAAAGACGCTTCCTATACACTAGCTCCAACCAGCAGGGCAACAGCTTCAAAAGCAAATTAGCCAGCTTTTTTGCCACAGGAACCAGCTCAAAGATGACTGGATATACAAAGCAAATCATCTTGGTTTTGTCTAAAGTCACTGTTTATAATGGTTCTCAAATTTGGTTGCATATTAGAGCCATCTGGGGGTCTTTAAAAAATCCTATACCTAGCTGCATCATTTAATATGAATCTCTGGGAATGAATCTAGGTGTTAGTGTTTTCAAAAGTTTACCAGGTAATTTGAATAGAGAGCCAAGTTTGAGAAGCAGTTGTTTAACCAGATCCATTAGCAATGTTCATTCCACAGTGGTAACGTTAGAAAACACGGGCCCATTTGGAAATGAGCAGTGACTACAGATGGCAATAGAACTTATTTTTGATTACTCAGATGGCTGGATATCTAGTTTGCAGTTAAGCCAATCTTTAGTGCTTCCATGTTTTTCTCTGCCCTATAGACCCCATTATCGTCTCTACCTAAAAGTAAACAAGAATCATTTAGAAACAAGAACACTACATTTACCTTTCTATTAGTGAGTAGAGGAGTTCCCTGTGGTTCTTGCCCCTGACTTTTCCTTAGAATCAACTGCAATATTTAAAGTACCAGTGCAGGGCCCTAATCTCAGAAATGCTGGTTCAATTTGTGTAGAGCTATGATTCTTAATTCATTACCTGAAAACTCTTTAGAAATGCATATACACCATGGAATACTATGCAGCCATAAAAACAATGAGTTCGTGTCTTTCATAGGTACGTGGATGAATCTGGAAACCATCATTCTCAGCAAACTGACAGAGGAACAGAAAACCAAACACCACATGGTATCACTCATAGGCGGATGTTGAACAATTAGAACATGTGGACACGGAGGGGAGCATCACACACTGCGGTCAGTTGGAGGGGACTAGGGGAGGGACAGCAGGGTGTGGGGAGGGATAATGTGGGGAGAAATACCAGATATAGGTGACGGGGGGAGGAAGGCAGCAAACCACCTTGCCATATATGTACATATGCAACAATCCTGCATGATCTGCACATGTACCCCAGAACCTAAATAAAAAAAAATAAAAGAAATGCAAATTCTCAGGCCCTATCTCAGACCTGCTGAATCAGAAATTTGGTTGAAGAAGTGGATGGGAGTAGAAATCTATGTTTTAATAAGCCCTCTGGAGAATGCTGATGCTGCTGAAGGTTGAAAACTACTGGTCTAGGCAGGGCACAGCTTTCAGTGACTTCTTTGGAAAGTTCGACAGGTGTTTCTACTGCACACCCTAGGTGGAGGCTCCTGGGTTAAAGAGTACTGGCTTGGATAGTTGACATGTGTCCTTTAATTTTGGTTTCCACGCTCTCCCAGTTTCCAATCTTCCATGAGAAGCAGAATACGATTCACTGGGTTGAGCCTGAGAACTCACATAATACTTGTGTTACGTTGAAAAATAACAGACTTGGTGTTGGTGTGTCCAAGCCATTTTAACAACTGAATTAGATCAGCAGTGAAATCTATCTAACTACTCAAACATTTGTCAATAAAATTCCCTGTCCTCATCATCCCTCCCCTCACCAACTAGACTTTCTGCCAAAGTAAAATAGCCAGTTAACAGTGACTCTGTAGCCAAATATAACCATCTATTTTTTGATAGGATAAAAGAGACATGAATATAATGGGTATTCTTTATTTTGAAAGGGGCCTTTAGGTCAAAATTCCATGCTTCAGTTCAGTGTCCCTCTCATCCTTCAAAAAAACCTTAGTAGTTTAAAAATCTCAGGGATTTTATTTGTGCAATGACGACATTTAGAATTCTAAATTCTAGAGACTGCATGAAAGTCTCTGGCAAGATATGTAATCAATGGAATCTTTATATGTACATCAATTCATACATTACATAAAAGGTTACTGTGCAATGACTAATGCCTCAAAAAGCGGCAGACAGACTGGCTGTTCTCTTGTCCTACATTTGACTGGGCCTGGGGGTAGAGGGGAAGGTATCACCTCCTGTGGGGTGCTGAAAATACTTTATGAGAAAGGAAACAATCCTATGGCTCAGTTTATGTCTCCGAGAATCTTTGATAAGTTGTTGGTGTGGTACAAAAGATCTAATAGCCTTAGACAAGAGCAGCAGCTGAGATTGCAAGCATGCCTCTCTTTATACACGTACCAAAGTCAAAAGAGCTGTTCACTCATGGAGAGCTAGGGGACCCCAATCAGTTTACTGAGAGTTTACCTCGAGGACAGTAGATGTCTGGAGCCCATCGGTTGCACTCATAATTGTCTGCTGCCTTTTCACAGGTGAAACATTTAAATCCACCAGGATACGGTGTGGCTACAAAAAACATGAGAAAAGATTAACTTTTAGACAAGGCACAGAATCCTGGGAAGTTAGACATTTTCATTAAAAATAAATTCTCAAGACAACTTAGCTGTTTCTTAAACATTCAACTACTATATGACCCAGCAGTTTTACTCTTGGGCATTTATCCCTGAGAAATGAACACTTGTATTCATGCAAAAATCTGTAAACTCATGTCCACAGCAACTTTATTTGAAATAGCCCCAAACTGGAAATATCCTTGATGTCTTTCAGTAGATGAATGGTTAAACAAACTGTTGGACATCCATACTATGGAACGTTAGTCAGCAATAAAAAGGAATGAACTATTAGTACTTCTAACAACTTGCGTGAATTTCCAGGGAATTATTTGGAGAGAATGAAGCCCTTCCCAAAAGGCTATATACTGCATGGTTCCATTTATATGACATTTTTGAAATGATTAGTGGTTGTTAGGGGTTAGGATGGCAGAGGTAGGGGGAGGGGTGGGGAGAGAGGTAGGTTTGAGGCCAGGAGGAGGGACTCTTGTGCTACTGAAACTCTTCAGAGTCTCGACTATGGTGGAGGATACACAAACCTACACATGATAAGTAGAACTAAACACACATACATACACACAAAGTAAAACTAGGGAAATCAGAATGACATTAGAATGACATTGGTAGATTGATTGTATCAATGTTAATATATTGGTAGTGATATTACGCTATATATTTTTTTGAGTTTTGCTCTTGTTGCCCAGGCTGGGATGCGGTGGTGCAATCTTGGCTCACTGCAACCTCCACCTCCCAGGTTCAAGTGATTCTCCTGCCTCAGCCTCCCAAGTAGCTGGGATTATAGGCATGTGCCGCCATACCTGGCTAATTTTGTATTTTTAATAGAGATGGGGTTTTACCATGTTGGCCAGGCTGCTCTTGAACTCCTGATTTCAGGTGATCCACCTGCCTTAGCTTCCCAAAGGGCTGGAATTACAGGCATGAGCCACCACACCCAGCCTATGCTATAGTTTTTCAAAATGTCACCACTGGGATAAACTAGATAATGGATCTCACTGTTTTTGAATTATTTCTTGAACTCCTGGCCTCAAGGGGTTCCTCAGCCTTGGCCTTACAAAGTGCTGGGATTATAGGCATGAACTACCACACCTAGCCTCATTGTACTTTGTCCTAAAATTGCATACGACTTTAAAATTATCTCAATGAAATTTTTAATTAAAAAATGCATTCTCTGGATTTCTAGTAACTTATGTCAACTTATATACATATGTTAACCTGCAATGCATTCTCTGGATTTCTAGTAACTTATGTCAACTTACATACATATGTTAACCTGCAAATAAAAATACTGGGTTGAGTCATCACAAAATTTCCTGATGTTTGACCATTTCAATCTATAAAAGTGGAAAATTCTCTGGTTCACTGTATCATTTTTATCTGTTCAGATCTGATGTTGTTATGAATCCCTGGAAATGCTTAGCATCAGCTAAGAGAAGAGTCTTCATTGCTAAAATATGTGCTGCCCATGCAGAGGTGACCTTCTTCAGGTGCCTCTCGGACCCAGGTCCATAGGAGCTGGATGCTGATGGGACATGAGGATGAGGCATCAGAGGCTAGGCACCAGCTCTAGCCTGAGGACTAGGCCATTCCAGGAAGCCCCACTTATCTCTTCCCACAGCTCCCACTGGTGTGTTGCCTCTTCCTGCCTTCAGAAGGAACTCTACTCCAAGTGCTTGTATTCTTCACCTAAAAGCTCAGGTGTGGAGGGTCACATGAGAGTCATGCTCTGGAGATTGTCAGGGGCACCCAGGGCCTTCTCTCCACAAAAAATAAATATAGGGATCACTGAGGAACGTCAAGCCCAGCTGTTCTTTGTCCTTATCACGGATGTGCATTTAATTGTTTCTTAGCTCTAATCATTTGCTTGCTTCACTACTTAGAGTTTTGCCTTTCATAAACAAAACTTTTTTTTTTTAATTTGTAAAATTACCTGGCCTATTTGAAAGCTGCAAACACTCAAACACTTCATCTGCAGGAGCCAACTGTTCTCCCTAGCAGATGGCTGAGCCTGCATATCCCACTGGCGGAAATAATCATCTCAGGGTAAATTGCTCTGCCCACATGGAACCAATTAGGTATGTTATAAAAAATAAATGAAGGAGAAGGCAGCAGCTTAAGGCCAGAATGAGGGACCAGATATCACTTTGATTTTCACCTTGCCAAGAGTAGCTGCCCATCCATGTACTTGCTTGCAATACTTTACAGAGCTGACTGTGACAATATCAAATAATGTATCATGATCAAAAGTCATAAAATGTCTAAAAAAGACAAGTAACCAGAACTTTTTATGGGCCCATGTGTGTGCTCTAAGTCTCTCCACGTAGTTAGTAACTCAAATTCATAAACGGAAAAAGTACATAGATCATTTTACAAAATGATGGAAAGCAGCTTAGACACAGGCATCCAACCACTCCATTGTCATGAGGAAATTTTAAAAGGGGGAAAATGTCATATAATTATGATAAAGAGAAGTAAAGTAATTTGTAAACTATGGACAAATCCTTTTTATATCTTCACATTACTCACCTATAGAAAAACGGGTTACATTTGAATTGAAAGGTTCTATTAGGCAAGTGCAGGTAAACCTTGTTGTATCGCACTTCATTTTAGCGCACTGTATTTTTTACAAATTGTAGTTTTGTGGCAACCCTGCACTGAGCACGTCTATTGGTGCCATTTTCCCAATTGCACGTGCTCACTTCATGTCTGTCACATTTTGGAAATGCTTGCAATATGTCAAAATTTTTCATTAGTTTTGTATCTGGATGTTGACTTGTGATTAGTAATCTCTGAAATACTATTATAATTGTTTGAAGGCACCACAAACTGCACCCACATAAAATGGTCAACTGAATAAATGCGTATGTTTTGACTGCTCCATCAACCTGCCATTTCCCCCCTCTCTCTTTCCCTTTCCCTGCCCCAGACCTCCATATTCCCTGAGATATAACAATACTGAAATTAGGCCAATTAATAACGCTACAAATTCCTCTAAGTGTTCAGGTGAAAGGAAGAATAACACAGCTTTCACTTTAAATCAAAACCTAGAAATGATTAAGATTGGTGAGAAATACATGTTGAAAGCTGAGACAGGCTGAAACCGAGGCCTCTTGTGCCAGTTAGCCAAGTTGTAAATGTAACGGAAAGGTTCTTTAAGGAAGTTAAAAGTGCTACTTCAATGAATACATGAATGCTAAGAATGTAGAACAGCCTTTTTGCTGATATAGAGAATGTTTGAGTTGTCTGAATAGAAGATCAAACCAGCCGCAGCACTCCCTTAAGCCAAAACCTAATCCATGGCACGGTCCTAACTCTCATCAGTTCCATAAAGGTTGAGAGACATGAAGAAGTAGCAGAAGAAAAGTCTGCAGCTAGCACAGAATGGTTCATAAAGTTTAAGAAAAAAATCCATTTCCATACCACAAAATCATAAGGTAAAATAGAAAGCGCTAATGAAGAAGTTACAGCAAGTTAGCCAGAAAATCTACCTAAGATCACTGAAGATAACACTAAACAGATTTTCAGTGTAAACAAAACAGCCTTATGCTGGAAGTGGATGACATCTAAGACTTTCATAGCTAGAGAGGAAAAGTCAACGCCTGGCTCCAAAGGACAGGCTGATTCTTTTGTTAGAGGCTAACGCAGCTGGTGACTTTACAACTGAAGCCAATACTGATTTGCCATTCTTAACGTCCTTGGGACTTTAAGAATTATGTTAAATCTACTCTGCCTGTGCTCTCTAAATGGAAAAACAAAACCTGGATGACAGCACATTTATTTACAGAATGGTCTACTGAATACTGTAAGCCCCCTGTTGAGATCTACTGCTCAAAAAAAAAAATTCTTTCAAAATACTACTGCTCATTGGCAATACACTTGTTCACTCAAGATCTCTGATGGAGATCTACAAGGAAATTAATGTTGTTTTCATGCCTGTGAATCCAACATCCATTCTGTAACTGATGGATCAAGAAGTCATTTTGACTTGCAAGTTTTATTATTTAAGAAATATATTTGTAAGCCTATAGCTGCCATAGGTCATGATTCCACTGATGAATCTGAGTAAAGTAAATTTTAAAACCTTCTAGAAAGGATTAATCATCTAGATGATATTAAGGACATTTTTGATTCATAGGAGGTGGTCAAAATATCAACATTAACAGCAGTTTGGAAATGCGGATTCCAACCATCACGGATGACTTTGATTTCAGCAGAGAAAGTAACTGCAGATGTGGTGGACACACCAAGAGAACTAGAATTAGAAGTGGAGCCTGAAAAGGTGACTGAATTGCTGCAATCTTATGATAAAAGTTACATGAATGAGAAATAGGCTTCTTTTGAATAAGCAAAGAAAGCAGTTTCTTAAGATGGAATGTACTCTTGGAGAAGATGCTGGGAACACTGTTGAAATGATAAATGATTTGGAACATCATAGTACTGTTGATAAAGCAGTGGCAGGGTTTTGAGAGGATTAATTCCAATTTTGAAAAGTTCTGCTGTGAGTAGAATGCTGTCAAACAGCATCAAATGCTACAGATAAATCTTTTGTGAAGGGCAGAATCAGCTGATATGGTAAACTTCACTGTTGTTTGTTGTTGTTTATTTTGAAAAATTGCCACAGCTACCCCAGCCTTCAGCAACCACCACCCTGATCATTCAACAGCCATCAACATCAAGGCAAGACCCTCCACCAGCAAAAAGATTGTAACTCACTAAAGACTCACATTGTCCTTAGTATTTTTAGCAATAAGATATTTTTAAATGAAGATATGTACATTGTTGGCTGAGCATGGTGGCCAGTAATGCAATTTCATTGATTACAGGCCAGTGCCTATAATCTCAGCACTTTGGGAGGCCGAGTCAGGTAGATAGCTTGAGCTCACAAGTTCGAGACCAGCCTGAGCAACATGGAGAAATCCTGTCTCTACTAAAGATACAAAAATTAGCCAGGTGTGTTGGCACACACCTGTGGTCCCAGCTACTCAAGAGGCTGAGGTAGGAGGATCGTTTGAGCCCAGGAGGCAGAGGTTGCAGTAAACCGAGATTGTGCCATTGCACTCTGTCCTGGGCCACAGAGCCAGACCCTGCCTCAAAACAAACAAAAAGATACATACATTGTTTTTTAAGACGTAATGCTATTCCATTCTTAATAGACTATGGTATAAACATAACTTTTATATGCCCAAGGAGACCAAAAAATTTGTGTAACTCTATTGTGATAATTGCTTTGTTGTGGTAGTCTGGAACTGATCCTGCAATAATCTCTAAGGTGTTCCTGTACATGTCTGAATAATTTAAAAACAAAACAAAACAAAAGAAAACAGATTCTCAAACTCCAAAGCCATGTTAATACTCTTGCAGATATTATAATTAATCTATAAAATATTTTAGGAAATTGTACTGAATGGATACATTAAAAATAGTTTTCCCATGAAGTTTAAAACAATATATAAACAACTTTCAAAGACTGGACTTTAAAATAGCTTGTAAAATTTAAAGTGGAATGATCAAAGTAGACATTTTGGAAAAAAAAAAAGATATAAAGCATTTGTCAAAGAACAGCATTTCTCAAAAAAAATGATCATCATATTCCAAGGTTTATGGCTGCAAGCTACCCGGACCACTTCAGTTTGCATGATTAATTCACTAGGGCATCCAATTTTATCTGTCTGTCACTGCAGCAAGTAAGATTTTGGCCAGAATACTGAATTAGTTATTCCTGGAAACTTTCCCATCAAAGAGATAAATTAAGAACTCTGAATGAAAATTGGCAATCCAACTACTCCAAGAACAAACTTATTGAGACCCTAACACTAATAAGTTGTAGTGTTCTCAAATCTGAATTACTTAATAGACTTTTCAAAATGATCTTTTGTGAGACAAGTGACATACTAAATTAAACACTTATTTCTTACATAAGCAGGCCTGGATTCTGAAATTAACCCGAAGTATATTGAAATTTAAACAGGAATGGAAACTAAAATACTATGGCAGCAAAATGAAGTTTTGCTTAAATTCATTTGTCTCTGAGTTTGTCAGCACGTATAATCGGCAATGCACCAAATTATATCATTTTTGGTGAGTTTTCTTTTAAAATCTACAGCTCCATTATCTGTGCACATTCTCAATGGCTAGTTTAATATTTGCTTATAGGAACTTTTTTTGACATCTTGGCAGGTAATACTGATTTGTCATTAATCAGGGTGTGATTATTCACTAATATCTGCAAACATACTGCTTTAAGTGGATGAAGTGTAATACCAAATAAATGGTTAAATTCTTCCCTCTTGAGATATTTTGCCACAAATAAATAAGGTCTACAGATGAACAACTATCTCTAGTAACTTGTTAATTGATACTGCATCTGATAAAGAGGGTTTTTTTTTTTTTTTTAAAAGGACAGAAAGAGGTTCCTAAGAGATGTGCTATTTGCTTCTTTGTTACTTCAAAGCATTATAGAGCAAGTGGAGTTTCAAATTGTTGTGGCCCCAGCTGTGAATGAAGCTAATTTGGCTCTTGATCACAGAGTTAATAAGCTCAGTACTCTGTATTTCAGGGCATAAGTCCTTGGTCCCTTAAGAGAAGGTGATTGTAAAGAAAAAAAGAAACGCCAAAGTGCCCAGTTACTTCCTGTAAAATAATCTGTCCATTAACTCTCGTGGCCAGCCATAGTTCAACCGACCATAATTCATTTGTACGGTATCAGAAACGATTTAGTCTTTGTTTCCATCTCTTGCAACTTTTGCCTAGACAAAGGCCTTCAGTTACCAAAACTGTGGTGAGAACAGGCTTGTTCTGAAAGGTACACTGATGTGTAACACATCCAAACATTTTTCTATTCTTACTAAATTAACTTCCATTGTTTTTGAAAACGGGACACAAATATAAAAATTCTAGAAATCTGATAAATGTATCTTTTCTCAGTCCACTTGGCAAGAAAATATTGTAAGTATAGGTTTAATATGAACATAATTCTGATAGAAATAAATACATTATCTGGTATCTTCCTAGAAAGTCCCCCTATTCTCCAAGACTTAAGTAGTATAGTCTGAACAAACTTATTTGGCTCTACGTGGGCACAAACAAGCCCCCACAGGAATACAGCTCTTTGGTGCACATGATTAAGGAAAGATTCAAAACATGCAACCGGAGGAAAATTGGATATTCTTAAGAAAGGTTTCTTTCTATTCTAAGGAAAGAAATGGAGGCCAAGAATAGGTTGCAGCCACTTAGTATATTAAACTCTGCTATCTCGTATGATATCTGACTACCAAATAAGCAGCTCCATTTCTCTTAATCATTAACTCTTGTTCTGAAAGTTTGTATTTGATTTGGTATTTTAATCACAGGCTGGGAAGAAATTCATTTTTCACATAAAAAAAGCAAAAACTCAACAACAACAAATCACACCAGGATTATAGAAAAGAATGTTATTGAGGGCAGTGCTTCAGATTTGAAAGCCGTAAAGTTTCTCCCTGTTAAATGTTCAGAAACTTCAAAGATTAAGAAACCAGAGAGCAAAAAAGATTAGTCACGGGAGGCTGAATTTTCCCAATCTGGGTTCCAATCTCTCCCCAGTTAGTATCAGTGGTGGCTGTTCTGGGCATCTGAATGATGAGAAACGAGCTTCTGTGCATCTAGCACAGAAAATGTGTGTGTCTTCTCATACCTCCAACATCACCACGTTTCTTCTTCAGCATGTTCCGAGCTTCATGTTACATATTGTAACATTAATGAAATGTGGCTCACTCACTGACCCGAAGAACCCAGTTTGTGCCTTCATCTACAAAGTGAGGCAACTATGTAAATAATTCAAAATCAAACTAATCCCATACTTCCCTCATATATTTTTTACGGTCTATGTTCAGCAGATAACTGTTTATTTGTAGAGACTACATCTTAATATGGTCTTATGCTCAAGGGCAGAGAAACATGCCATCTAAAAAAATCAAAATGTGAAAACACACACCACAACTCCTAAAATAGTTCAAAGAAATGAGAAGCTAATGCTGATTTAAAAGTGGACAGAATAAACAAAGTTTTGGCCAAGTAGGAGCCATTCATAGTAACTTCACTCTAACAAGAATTTATACAGTACTCCCATCATAAGTTATGGAGGGAGACTCTAAAGAGAACTTGGACCCTGATCTGCTGGTTAATCATCTACTTATAACCTCACTTAGGAACACCTTCTATCCTCCATATTTCAAAACCGTATCAAAAAACCTCACTAATACTTCTTTCTTTTACTTTTATTTGCATTTGTTTTATTTTACATTTATTCCCATGCCATACTTTTTTGTTTTTTCAGTTTCTTCTGGGATATCTTTTTCTTTGCAACCGCCTATTCTGGTTTAGGAACAATTTGATTCTTTTCAGTAAGGGTCACCAGGGAGCTGGTTCAGCGGTGCATCTTGGATGCCCTGCTTACCTGGATAGGCTCAATGGCCAGCGAATCTACATCTAAACCCTTAAGTAGCAGCATAACTCTCTGCATTTCAAAGCATGTGCAGAAAAAAATCAGCACTCTTTTCAGGCCACCAATCCTGTGTTCAGCCTCACTGTTTGGCCTGGGCACACCTACCAACTCCACCACTGTGATGTTAGAATGAGACATTATATCTGTAAAGTGACATCTTTCAGACAACTTAGTAGGTTTTTGTACATGCATACATTTGATGGCCTAGGCAGTTTCACAGGTGTTCTTAACGTGAACATGAAGATTTGAACCCTGATTTGCATGATTTGGTTTTCCAGGTCAAGTCAATAGTGAATTATTTTTACAGATCATCTCAGGCCAGTGAGAGGAAGAGGAAGCCCCACTAATTCTTTACATATGGCAAGTCTCTTCTAATCAGGCCATGGCTTTATTTAATTAACAACTGTCATATGAGCAGAACTTTTCCATCAACTTCTCAAGAGCAGGAGTGATTTCCCTCTGGTTTCAACACTCAGCCTTCAAGACCTTTTTCTGGAATTGACTTTCCAAATAGGGCACCACCACACTGGGCACTAACCCGCCACACTACCGAGGCAGGAGTGGTGTGTGTGCTCTTTGCTTAAATCTAATCACCTTCATTCTGCTTCCCACTCTGTGTGTGCCATCACAGCCTCCATGTAGGTCCGGTGTGGACCTATTTTTCAGCTCAGTAACTACCGAGTCTGTCACTGAAGTTGAGAAAGAACTATACAGAAGCTGAAAAATCTGGCAGTCAACCCTAAGAGACAGACACTTAGGTTTTTCCTTCATCAAGTCTAATAAACTACCATGCCTGTTTGGAGAAAAGATCAAAATGCAATCTAAAAAACAGAACAAATATTAAACCACCTTCTTTTCATGCATATTATTAAAATAAAAAGCCCCACAAAACAAGTGGCCAGATAAGTCTTCCATACAATTAATCAGTGGGCACCTGACTATATTGGTGAGAGGGTACAGAGACAATAGAAATCTAAGAAGTTATTTGCTGCCT
Source organism: Cacajao melanocephalus (assembly GCA_963573385.1). Classification (NCBI taxonomy): domain Eukaryota; kingdom Metazoa; phylum Chordata; class Mammalia; order Primates; family Pitheciidae; genus Cacajao; species Cacajao melanocephalus. Next base: position 8,081 of record CAUYLG010031210.1, on the reverse strand, counting down.
ATTAAAAGTATATTGGAGTTAGACAATACTGGAGCAGTGTATTCTCAGCACTGCCAATATACTGCCTAAGCCAATGATAATAACAAGAATAAGGTAAACAACCATTTGATTGCCAGGTGTGGTATAGGCCTAGTGTTTTACAGATATGATTTCTGCTCTACAAAATAATGCTACAGAGTATGTATTATATTATCAATTTAGAAATGACAAAATTAACACAAAATTTCTCCTAACATTGAGTATTTCCTATGTCTCAGTCCTAAGTGCTTCATATGCATTTTTAATTTAATCTTCACAATGATAGGGAATTTATTTCAAGTCAAAAGGCCACAAAGCAGCCAAGCTAGTTGCTGACCCAAGGTCACATGGACTCCAAGCCCCAGGGCAGTCTGCATACCACCTCTCAGCTAACCCAGAACATGCAGACATTAAATATTCCAACCACGTGGATTGAAGGGGTCCGCATGGCTGCCTCCACTCTGTACACTATGCAATCCTCAAAAGCAAGGACTGTGTTTGATTTGCCTTTATGTTTTCATGACTATCACAATCCTTGACATACAGTGAACACTCAAACAATATTTGTTGAGCACAGCATCTCAAAAGAGTAATGCACCTTGGGGCAAAAGCTGAAGGTCAGAATATACACAATACCTCTAGCTCTCACCTCAACAGGGGCAATACAGAAGAGGATTCATGCAAAGAGACACAATAAATACAAAGATAGAGACCGAAGGGGGAAGTCAAACTGCTGTGTTTCCTAAAGTGTGATCCTTAGAAGATCTGTGGCAGAAGTACTTGAAGTTTTTGCTAAAAGCAAAAAATCCAGAGGTACAGCCCGAGATATATGCAAATCAGAAATTCTGGGGCAGGGATCTGGGCATCTATGTTATCATGCACTCCCTAGATAATTCTTAAACACAGGAAACCAAAAGGAGGCACAAAGCATCGGAAGCTGTGGGAGGAAATTATGCTGAAACTGAGAATTAGATGCACAAAGAGGAAGACCAGCTATTATCTTACCTATAAAGGATTGATCTTTTACAAACAATCCTCCTTCTAGGATCTGGTGGTTCACTTTAATAGCTGATTTAGGGCTGGCATGAGTACAAGGGAAGAGTGTTCAGAATCAGAGTGATTATGTAGAAAACAGAGAAAACAGGTCCAATAATTTGCCTTAAAACAACAGCAGAAAAAACTTCCTGTGAAAAGGTGAGAGTAAAGCATAAAACATCTTTTGTAAATTACAATTAAATCACTGGAGGTTGTCACTGCACTGAAGGATGCCTTCTCCTGGCCAGTTTTTGAACCAGTTCTTATTTGAAATAAAGTGATATTTCTGCAGTAAAGAGAACAGTCTTACTTGAAGGGTGGAGGTAGATAATGTCTTTCACTGTGAAGTCTCGGGACTGAGCGGCTTTCAGACAATCTGCCAGCAGGCTCAGGAGCAGGAGCCAGGCCAGAGCAGGGCCCGGTTCCATGGCAGACCGAAGCGTCACTCATACAGAGGGCCTGGCAGCGGGCACTCAGGACAATGGGAGAGAACTTGCACCTGAAAAATGAAGAAAGAATCGTCTCAGGAGGCTTGGCTGAGCTTCCGTGCTGATAAAATGGGCTAGGGAGAAACAGGCAGCCGAGGGCACAAGGAAGTGGGTAGACATGGTGAGAAACTTTATCAACAGTAATTTTAGAGCACTTAGAACATTTCAGCCCAGATCTAGTCTTAATCAGGTTGCTAAAGCTCCATTGGTAGCTGTCCCCTCTGATATCTAGCAGAAATGGTATCAAGAGAGACTGAATTTTAATGAAATCCAGCTATTTTTTGCCAGGAGGCCAGGGGATGGCTGCCAGAGTACAATAAAGAAGTCAGGAGGAAGAGCTCAGAAGCATTTCCCTGAGAGTGGTGCAGGTCAGGCAGGGAGTGCAGCCGTACTGGGCCACAGTGTCCATGCAAACCTGTACAGGGCAGACTTTCAGATTTGGGAAAACAAATACAGGAAAGCTGATCTCCCCCAAATTAAAAAGTGCCTCCGTAACACAAAACCTCCTTAACGTAACTAATATTTTTTGACCAGGTACTACTGAAGTCCTTTATGTATATCCATTTATTCTCCCAGCAACCCTATGAGGTAGGCACTATTATTAACCCATTTTGAGTAAACCGGCGCTCAGCTAATAAGGAGCAGAGCTGACTCCAGCCCAGGCAGTGTGGCTTTGGAGTCCGCATTTTTAAACACCAGGCAATTCTGTGTTCTTCTTAAGACTGACTTAAGGTGTATTTTAAAAACTGATAATACCGTGTTATCGCTATAGCACTAAGTGATTATCTACTCTGTCCTTTATTCTGATTGTCCTTTTCACTCAAAGTTGAGGAAAATACAAATCTGTAACAAGGCTGAATTTCTCTGTTTACTGGGAATGCAGAGATCTGTCTTAATTTTTATATAGGTGCTATTCTCTTGCCATCTTCATGGTTTCCTATAAAGTTTATTCCTCATGTTCTACTATTTTTCCAAGTACCATTATCTCTATTGCTCTGCAAGGAGTCAAGGTTAGATATTCATTTTATTTTAACCTAGCTGAAAGCCAACAATTTTGATATTTTGTTTAATATAAATATTTAACATGATTTTTAAAATAGCCTAACAAAAGAATTCCAAAATTACTTTGTAAAAACACATAGGCAAGGAAATATATTATGAAACAGAAACTCAGTAGAGAAAAATCAATACAACACAATGAGATTTAGAATATACTACAAAGCAAAATTAATCAAAACATAATGATGAAAAGTGTAAAAATGAATTTAGAAAACAGAACACTCTGAGGAGCCCAGAAATGGACCCAACTGTTTATATGGTGTAAGCAATTGTTCAAAATTATAGAACGGGACAATATTAAATGAATAATATAACTTTCTTAAATACTTTTTAAAAATAACTGAAACCATAAAATACATAATATGCTAAATTACTACCAGATGTGTTGATCATTCTTTACGTGGGAAATTGTTAGAAAACAGAGTAGAGCTCTCTTATCACTTGTAACAGGTTGATAACGCCAACCTTGCTAATTTCATGCTCACTATGCCATCTCTGTTTTCAAATTGATTCCCCAAACAAACCTGGCATTCAAGAAGAGAATGGGCTGCTCAATCACTTAATAAATGTGATTGCCAGGCACTGTGCTGGACACTTAGTTGAACAATATGATGAAAAAACAAATATCCATGGTATCTCTCCCTTGCAAGTTAGCAGCCAAGTGACGGAGCAAACATCACTTCCTCTTGAATGAATGCAATAGTGCTTCTTTTCACATCCATTCTGGCTTTTCTCTGCCAACATGGTGAGGTTGGTAAGGTGAGGCTGCACATCAGGGACAGGTCTGCACAGCACCCCAGAGAGACCTGGCGGCACCATGGCCAATACCCTCATCTCCCAACCTGTAGCAGGGTTCAGTTCGAGAGTCAGATCAAAATGGCATGAACATTACGTGTATAACTGTAAACATAAATGTGTAAACATAATGCACACAAAAGCCTGGAGAGGAAAATACAAAATTAAAATAGTAAAGACATGGTGTATGAGTTAGCCCAGGCTGCCATAATAAAATACCATAGACGGGAAGGCTTATACAACAGAGATTCCTCACAGTTCTGGAAGCTAGGAAGTCCAAGATCAAGGTGTCGGCAGGGCTGGTGTCTCCTGAGGTCTCTCTTCTTGGAGTGCTGATGGCTTTGCCCTACATGCACAGTCTGGTGTCACTTCCTCGACTCATAAGAACGCAGTCTGATTGGATGAGGGTCTCAGCTTTATGGCCTCATTTAGCCTTAATTACCTCCCTAAAGGCTCTATCTCCAAATACAGTCACACTCCAAGATACCAGGGGTTAGGCTTCTACATATGAATTTTGGAGGCACACATTTCAGTCCATTTCAGGTGAGATAGGGGACTGAAAACAGGCTCACAGCATAAAACTAGGGACTGGAATGCAACACTCTGCTCATAGAATCTAAAAAGAAATCCAAATGGCCAAAAAACCCAAATGGCTACAATTGCTGCTTGAAGCTTTGATCACTTTCTCATGAGGCAACCAGCTCAAAACAAGCAGGGTACCTCATAAGAAAATGATCAAAGTTCCTGCTTTGCAGCCAGGAACTAAATCAAGTCCCCCACAGCTTTCCTGACTATATGGCAATATCTCCATAGGAAAAAAAAATTACTTGTATAAAAGATGCTGATGGAGGTCAGGAGCACATTGCCTTGTATCCCCTTCCAAGGCTATGTCCTGTATGTGCACAGGGTGGTAGATCATCATGGATAAAGTTAAAGGAACTATTTCATTGAGTATGAGAGATCCACCTCTACTCATTATAGGGAAGAGCCAGCTGAATTCTTTAGGACTGATTTGTTTAGCACGAGTTTTCAAATTTGGGAGATTCAAATAATTTTTTTAACCATGAATTTCATGTCTTTAATGATAAATTTCCAAATTCTTAAAGTAGTTGAATCTTAATTCTCCCAACACATTTTACTTGTGAACTTATTTCTCTGGAAGAAAAAGAGTATATCTTTTCTAGGTTTATGTATAATTAGAAAAAGGACTGAAAGGATAGACACCAAAATAACGTAGCATTTAGGGAGTGTTTTAATATTCATTTACATGTTCAAAACATTTAAATGAGCATGCATTATTTTATAAAGAGAAAAAAATTTTAATAACATTTTTCAAAGAATGAGTTTGAATTTTACTTCTTATGCACAAGTTAGTCAGCTTTTCCCCTAAAACCAATGAATATAACCCCAAAATAGTCATGTCTTCTAAAATAATAAATTCAATATGAAACAGAATGTTTTCTCTTCTCATCTCTTACCATGCCCTTCCCTGGTGTCCTAACACTATTTGGAAGATGGAAGCCTAAGGCAATGAGGAAAGGGGGAAAAGAGAGATGGAAGTGAAACTAGAAAACAGGAGGCAATGTGCTTGTAGGGTACTACGCTGCTCACTGCCTCAAATGATGCCACAAACGTAGAAGATTAAGAGGAAAGCCTGCACCTCGGTGTAGCCAGTGTAAGGAGAAAGGGATAAATCATTAGCCTGGTTCCTTCCTGCTTGGCTCTCATTGATCAAGTTTCGCTCCACAAAGAACTCCCTCCTTCCCTTACACTTCAGCGGCCAGAGTGGAGGGCCAAAACCCAGTGTCGATGGACCTCTGATCAGGGAACAGAAAGAAGGCACCTGGCACAGAAATCTGAGGTTTATGTTATTGTATGAACATACTATGCTTATCCATTATCAGATGATAGACATCGGATGATTTTCACTTTTTGGCTATTGTGAATACTGCTGCTGTTAACATTCATGTACATGTTTGTACGTGTTCATACATATTCTGTTTTTCTTGCATATGTATGCAGAAATGGAACTGCTGGGTCTTATGATCTTATGTTTTACTTTTGGAGGGACTGCCAAACAGTTTTCCACTGAAGCTGCACCATTTTACATTCCCATCAGTAATACATGTGTTCCAATTTCCCCACATCTGCATCAACACTTACTTTCTTTTCTTTTTTTAAAAATTATAGCCATCCTAGTTACTGTGAAGTATATCTCACTGTAGTTCTGACGTGTATTTTTCAAGCAACTAGTGATGCTGAACATCTTTTCATGTGCTTATTGGCCATTTGTATATCATTTTTGGAGTGACGTCTATTCAAATCCTTTGCCCAATATTTTGCCCAAATATTGTCTAAATGTTTTTGAATTGTAAGAGTTCTATATTCTGGATTCTAGACCCTTTTCAGATAAATGATTTGCAAATATCCTCTCCCATTCTGTGTTGTCTTTTACTTTCTTGATGGAGTCCTTTGATCCACAAAAGTTTTTAATTTTGATGAAGCTCACACATTGTTTTTTATAAACATGAATTTTTTCCCCTTATACAAGTCAAGACCAACACAGGACTAAAAAAAATGCAGACAATGCCCAGTAAAAGAACCTGTCTACTTTATAGTAGACAATATTTTCCACCTCTCTTTTCCATGAGAAAAATAGGATGGGCAGGACTGTTTATTCATATCACTGTTTACATTCTTGCAGTAAATCATGAAGCACCACTCACTCTATTAGTATTCTCTAGGAATTGAAAAGTGAAAGATGAGTGACATGCATTCACAATTAGCCTAACGGCTACTGAAATATAAGCTCTGCTGAGGGGATGTATCTTTTCCTCACAGATTCTCAGTAGCTGATGGAGCTTTAATCCACAAACCTCACAAATGTGATGCTGGACATGTTCGGGTGATGTGAAGTGTTTCCTGGGACTTTGATGCTTTTCTACAGAATTTGCAGTGCCTTTGGACTGTTTTAGATATTTAGAAAAGGCATTCTGTTTCCATTTTCTGATTCTGCTATTTGAAGATGCACCGCAGATCCCATCCCCGAATACAGTTCTCTTTATGAAGAAGTACTCTCTCATTTTCACAGCTCTGTGACCTTTCATTTGTTATTTATGAGCTTTTGCAAATCTAATACCACTCTGACAGATTTAATTTGTGCCCTAAATTACCTTTGCATGAGTTACTCAACTGCTGGTTTTATTCCAATGGATTACTTGCTACATTCCGAAACAGAAAAAAAAAATTAATTCAAGACCTATTGGACTTCCTCCACTTGGAAGAAAGTTGAAAAGAGTTCCATTCTGAACCTTCACTCTGTGGATGGTACTAGACAATATAAAGGAGGATTTCTACATCAGTCAGAGGAAAAGTTTTAGGACCATAACCCAGGACAAGTTTTACAAGTCTAAACCCTAATTACTATTGCATGTACAGTCTATAAAATGAGATACTTCCACTTAAACTGGTCACTAGAAGAAAATTAAGCATTTTGGAAGCTATCTTAAGAACGAAGTACTAAATTACCATATCTGAGGACTAAGTCAATATATAAGCAATTGTAAAGTAGCGAACAAATACACATCTAAATATGTTTCAACGCTATTCAAACTGAAATTTAAAAATTCCTAATACAAGACCAGAATGGAATTCTGAAGCCTAAAAGATCACAATCATGCTTGATTTAATTTTTAATATGGTGGTACCTTAGTTGCCTGAAAAAACTAATACAGTTTCCAAAAGTATAAACTAAAGGTAGGTCTTTCTAAAGCTAAGTCTCCTTAAATACACCACTCTGACCACAGGCACCTTTCTTGCAATTTGGGAATTGCTCAATATATGTCCTAATTTAAAAACTTGTCTGGGGACTGGGTGCTGCAGCTCATGCCTATAATCCCAGCAGTTTGGGGGGCCGAGGCAGGAGGATCACCTGAGGTCAGGAGTTCAAGATCAGTCTGGCCAACATGGTTAAACCCCATCTCTACTAAAAATACAAAAATTAGACAGGCATGGTGGCAGACACCTGTAATCCCAGCTACTCCGAAGGCTAAGGCAGGAGAATTGCTTGAACCCAGGAGGCGAAGTTTGCAGTGAGCCAAGATCGCACCAATGCACTCTAGCCTGGATGATGAAGTGAGACTCCATCTCAGAAATAAATAAATAAAACTGTCTGCTATTTCTTTCACACGTCTCCATTGAGACATGAGGTCTACATACTGTCATTCTGACTCTGAGCCAATATTACTAACTAGTTGACCAGAGTGTGGTATAAATGATGCTATGTAATTTCCAAAGCTAGGTTACAGAGGATGATGCACTTTACACCTGATTCTCTGGAAGAATTATGCTGAAGCTCTGAGCCACCATGTAAGCATCCTAAGTGCCTTGAGGCTGCCATGCTACAAAGAGCTACTGAAACTTCATTTAAAAAAACAGAGCTGAATTCTAATTCTGAGTTCTAACTTGATTGCACTGTGGTCTGAGAGACTGTTATGATTTCCATTATTTTGCATTTGCTGAGGAGTGACTTTACTTCCAGTTACGTGGTCAATTTTAGAGTAGGTGTGATGTGGTGCTGAGAAGAATGTATATTCTGTGGATTTGGGGTGGAGAGTTCTGTAAATGTCTATTAGGTTTGCTTGGTCCAGGTCTGAATTCAAGTCCTGGATATCCTTGTTAATTTTC
>CAUYLG010031209.1:0-24108 GCA_963573385.1 Cacajao melanocephalus | reverse complement strand
CACAATTATTGGCATAAAAGAGGTTTTTAATACCCATTTTTAGACTGCATTCTAGCCTGGGCAATAGAACAAGAATCCTGTTCTCTCTCCCTCTTTCTCTTCTTCTTTCTTTCTCTCTTACATTCTTTTTTTCTTTCTTTCACTCTTTCTTTCTTTTCTCTCTTTTTCTTTCTAAAAAAAAAAAATACAAAATATTAGCCAGTCATGGTGGCAGGCACCTGTAATCACAGCTACTTGGGAAGCTGAGGCAGGAGAAATGCTTGAACCCAGGAGGCAAAGGTTGCAGTGAGCCAAGATCATGCCATTGCACTCCAGCCTGGGTAACAGAGCAAGGCTCAGTCTCAAAAAAAAAAAAAGGGTGTTAGAAGGAACAATTTGACACATTAGAGAAGCGAACCAATTAACCACATGATTTTATTGCAGAAAGCAGTTTGACTTATTTCAATTGTGGACAATTTAAGAGAACGTGGCTGTTTACAAACTGTATTGAATGTCTAAAACAAGATGTGAATCATTTTGATTAATTAGATTTATGAGTCACTCAGGACCCAAGTGACTTTGCCTGTTAGATTTGTAAATCCTCTTCACTAGGTACTTGAAATTTGGGTAGAGTGGGGAGGGGAAATTGGAATATTTATAAACATAGTGTAAAACATTTGAGGAAATTGAACTAAGTTTTTAAATAGGGTTAACCATTTATCAAAATTTAATCCGAAATCCCTAGGAATGAATGTATAGTTTATAAATAAATATATTCATTTAAATTAAAATTACAAGTAAAAGTGAAATTCTTATTTTCATACCAAAATAACCAGATTTATGAAGAAAATGACAGTATCAATGGGTTCAACTTAAAGCTTAAAAAAACCTAGGTTTTGGCCAGGTGCTGTGGCTCACGGCTGTAATCCCAGCACTTTGGAAGGCAGAGGCGGGCAGATCACCTGAGGCTGGGAGTTCAAGACCAGCCTGACCAACGTGGAGAAACCCCATCTCTACTAAAAATAAAAAATTAGCCAGGTGTGGTGGTGCATGCCTGTAAGCCTAGCTACTCAGGAGACTGAGGCAGGAGAATCACTTGAACCTGGGAGTTGGAGGTTGCAGTGAGCCGAGATCGCACCATGGCACTCCAGCGTGGGTGACAGAGTGAGACTCTGACTCAATAAAAAAAAAAAAGACAAACTAGGTTTTAATAATTTATGTTCATACACACACAAAACTCTATATGGATGTTTGTTTATAACAGCTCTATTGGATGGGCACGGTGGCTCATGCCTGTAATCCCAGCACTTTGGGAGGCTGAGGCGGGCAGATCACCTGAGGTCAAGAGTTCGAGACCAGCCTGACCAATATGGAGAAACCCCATTTCTATTAAAAACACAAAACTTAACTGGGTATGGTGGTGCATGCCTATAATCCCAGCTACCCAGGAAGCTGAGGCAGGAGTATCGCTTGAACCTGGGAGGCACAGGTTGCGGTAAGCCAAAATCGCAGCCATTGCACTCCAGCCTGGGCAAAAAGAGCAAAATCTGCTAAAAAAAAAAAAATTTTTTTTTAAATCGGCTCTATTGATAATCTCTAAAATACTGGAAACAACCCAAATGTCTTTCAAAGATGAATGGATAAACAAATGGTGATACATTCATAAAATGGAATATTACTGGGTAATGAAAAAGGAATGAAGCACTGACCCATGCTACAATGTGGATGAACCTGGAAGACATCATGCTCAGTGACAGAACTGGAACACAAAAGGACAAATCCTGTATGACCTCACCCCTAGAAGGTTCCTAGAGTCATCAGATTCTCAGAGACAGAAAGTAGGATGGTGGGAACCAGGGGCTGGGGAGCAGAGTGGGAAGTGAGTGTTTCAGGGCAACAGAGTTTTTGGGGAAAGATGAGAAAATTCTCAAGATGGATGGTGGTGATGGTTATATACCAACAAGAATGTCCTGAATCTCATTAACAATAAAAAGAAAGAAGGAGGAGGAGGAGGAAGAAGTGGCACTCTATGTATACACACTATCCAGACACCACAAATGCATTATGCTGAGTGAAAGAAGCCAGTCTCAAGAGAGCATATACTATGTGATTTCATTTACGTAACATTCTTCAAAAGACAAAACTCCAGTGACAGAGACTAGGTCAGGGATGTGCAGAAGTTAGTGGTGGAGGGAGCATCTGACTATAAGGGAGAAGCCAAAGGGAATTTCTGGAGATCATTAAACTGTTTTGTGTCCTAATTATAGTGGTAGTTCCACAAATCTGTTCAGGTGAGAAAACTCATCAAACTATACAAAGAAAAGGGTAATTTTACTGTATGCTAATTTTTCAAATCTTACAGCTATAAAAAATTAAATATTAATTCACAATCCATTAATTAGAAAGAGATCTTTTTTTTTTTTTTTTTTGAGATAGAGTCTCACTCTGTCACCCAGGCTGGAGTGCAGTGGTGCTATCTCAGCTCACTGCAACCTCCACCTCCCAGGTTCAAGCAATTCTCCTGCCTCAGCCTCCTGAGTAGCTGGTACTATGAGAGCCTGCCACCATGCCTCGCTAATTTTCATATTTTTAGTAGAGACGGGGTTTTATCATGTTGGTTAAGCTGGTCTCGAACTCCCGACCTCAAGTGATCCACCCACCTCAACCTTCCAAAGTACTGGGATTACCTGTGTGAGCCACCATGCCCAGCCATAAAGATGTCTTTCTGCACCCAAAGTGTGCCCAGGATATTTGAAACTCAAAACACAATTTAAAAGACTCAATCATTACCTTCATGGAAACTACAGTCGTTTTATTTTCACACACATTGTCCAGAATGTTGAACATGTCATTTATTAGTGCACAAAAGGAGACCTGTGCCCCAGAAAAAAAAAGGGGGGGGGTATTTGTGAGCATGGATCGATCTATTCCCCCAAGCATGTAATCTACAAATTAGCCCATAAAGCCCCATCCTATGAGGTGGTCCTGAATTCCTGAGTCTCTAGAATCCTCATGGAAAGAAAAATTCATTGTTTGATCAGAATTAGAATCACATCACTTTTTCCTTCCATGAATAAAAAAAGCAAACATAAACAAATAGCAAAACTACTTAGTGATATTAAAAGAAGAGGAAATGCATGAACTAACAGCATTCCATATGGAATATTATTCAGCTATGAAAAGGAATGGAGTTCTCTGATATGTACTACAGCATGAATGAATCTTGAAAATACCATGCTAAGTGAAAGAAGCCAGAGCAAATATTGCATGATTACATTTCTAGGAAATGCCAAGAATAGACAAATCCTCAGAGACAGAGAGCTGATCAGTGTTTACCATGGGCTAGTGGTGGAAAAGAATGGGAGTGACTGCTTAATGCTAAAAATATTCTAGAACTAGGCTGAGCATGGTGGCTCACACCTGTAATACCAGCACTTTGGGAGGCCGAGGCAGGTGGATCACCTGAGGTCAGGAGTTCAAGACCAGCCTGGCCAACATGGTGAAACCCTATCTCTACTAAAAACACAAAAATTAGCCAGGCATGGTGGTGGGCGCCTGTAGTCCCAAATACTCAGGAGACTGGGGCAGGAAGAATTTCTTGAATCCAGGAGGCAGAGGTTGCAATAAGCCAAGATTACACCATTGCACTCCAGCCTGGGTGACAGAGCAAGACTCCATCTCAAAAAAAATAAAATTAAATTTAAAAAATTCTAGAACTAGATTGAGGTGATGATTGCATAGCATTGTGAATGGACCAAATGCCACTGAATTGTACACTTTAAAATAGTTAAAGTGGTGAGTTTTATGTTATGTGTATCTCACCACAGTTTAAAAAGAAAAACAGTGGTCCAAGGCATGTGGGAATCCCAAAGGTATAATTTAGAAGCTCATACTTAGAATAGTGACATCAATTTCCAAAGAGGCCATGGAGTCTTTACTCATTGCAATGACTTCCTTAGACAGGATGTCCAAATTCCTTTTTGTGTGGCTGGCTGTGTAACACCCCCGCACCACCATCACTCAGTTGCAGCACCAACACCTTCACTGGTGGTAAAGTCAATATATTCTCTTGTTCTTTTATTAAGAGAATCCTCAAGTTTTAGACAGACATACTTCCTCTCTTCCCAGCTTCCCTTGCAGCTAGGTGTGGCCATGTGATAATTTCTACCCAATCAGGTGCAAGCAGAAGTGGTGCTGGGTCATACACTTAAAGAGAAAGATTGTGCTTTTCACTTCCTCCTCTCCCCTTCTCACAAGCTGCAATGCAGATGTGAGGGCAGGAGCTGGAGCAGCCATCTTGAACCACCAAGTTGTGTTGATGCTGGCAGAACGTAATGGAGCCATCGTATGTGCTCTGCATAGCTTACGCTTGGATGGTTACAGAGGAGAAAAATAAACTGGCTGTCTGGTTTTGGCCACTATTACTTTTGCCTTGTTAGAGCTGCAAAAACAACATTCTACCTAAATGGCTTCTAGGAAAACCTCAAAAACTAGGAACCTTAAAAAATACTTGCGTATTCAGGTTTCACTGCGGTTCCCTCTTGGCATTGCTGGGCCTGCTCATTATCGGGTATCATATCTTCCCTACATTTGAAGGGCATCCCTAGGAAGAAAACAACAGCAACCAAAGCAAACTTCAAGCTCAGCAAAATATGATGAAAATTCAAGTCTGCTTCCATCTCCTCCCCTCCCCCACTTAAAATCCATCTATTGCCATAATGCACAAGGGGAAAAATGAGTGAACCACAATGACACACTGCAACATAAAGGATGTGTTGACTGCAACATAATTTTCTAATTTGTAATTACATGTTAACTACAACATGCAATTTTCTAATTTGCTCTATTTCACTCAATATCATGACTCTTAGAGGCAATCATGAATATGACTGTAGATGTTTGTCTTTTATATGTATGATGTCTCACTCAATAGTATGCCCCTGCACAGCTTACATTCTAAGAGGCATGACATTGAGTGAAACAAATTAGAGAAGTCACTCATATAAAAGACATACGTCTATGGTCATAGGTAGTATGATACCATTTTTACAAAGCTACAAAACAAGCACTACTAGGCAGATATTGTTTAGGGCTACATACCAGGGAAAAATATTCTTTTAACTACGGAAATAATAAACACCAAATTCCAAGTGTTTCTCTGAGGAGGATACAAGGAGATAGAGTGGAGAAGGAACATAGAGGAGAACCAATGGCATTGATGATATTATCTTGATTATATTGGGAAGTACATCAGATATATTCATTTACTTGTTATACTTCATTGCCTCCAATAAGTTACACATATTTTTCATGTATTCAATAATCCATAATGGTTTTAAAACTTTCATGGTTCCCCATTGTTCCTGGGGGGGAAAAGGACTCTGAAATTCTTTTCTTAAAGACAGGGTCTCACTTTGTCACCCAGGCTGAAGTGCAGTGGCATGATCATAGCTCACTGCAGCCTCGACCCCCTAGGCTCAAGCAATCCTCCCACCTCAGCCTCCTAACTAGGACTACAAGCATATGCTACTACACCTGGCTAATTTTTTATCATGATTTTTTGTAGAGACAGGATCTTGCAGTGTTGCCTAGCCTGGTCTTGAATTCCTGGCCTCAAGTGATCCTCTCACCTTAGCCTCCCAAAGTGCTGTTTATAGGTATGTCACTGCATCCAGCCCTTACAAAATTCCTCACAAGGCACCAAGACCCAGCAGAATCTGACCCCTGTCCACTTCATCAGATATATCGAATGCCACTTCCCCTTGTCCTCATTTGGTGTGAGCCTCCGGACCTTTGCATCTGCTATAACCCAGAACAGCATGATCTCCATTCTTCCTCTAGAGAAGTCCTACTCCTCCGTCAAGTTTCTGCTTAAATGTTGTTTTCTTGGAGCATAATCAATATCCTATTAGTCACTCCAAAGCATACTATGATTTTTTGTTTGTTTCATTCACAGTTATGATTAAATAATTGTGTGTGTGCTTTCTGGCTCCTTGCCTAGACTATAAGCTACACAAGGACAAGAATCATGCTTGTTATACCCAGGACTGAATCTTCAGCACCTACTGCAGGGGTCTGTTAAAGTAACTAATTAATTAATTAATAGGTGCTCCAGAAATCATTTGAAAGAGTAAATTAACAAAAGAGTAAATGAATGGAGAAAAAAAAAGAAACAATATGTGGATGAGGTAACAGGAAGAGGAAGATCCAGAGGTTGAGTAGAGTGAGAATTTTCCAACCAAAGCCAGACACAGATTCCATTGCCAAGATGTACAAAGACACGATTACTTTGGCAGCCGAAGTTGCCATCTTGCTGGGAGGCTTCTGGATTGGGACGAAAGCCTGAAATGCAGCTACAGTTGTAGGAGCCCAGGTCATTGGTGCAGACGGAATTTGGACCACATGTTGATGGATCTTGGAGGCACTCATCAATATCTGCAAAGAACTGGAGAATATCAAGAAACCCAGAAGAGCAAAGAGAAACGTCTTTTCTGGACTGTCCAGCAAACCCTCTGCTCACCTCTACATTCCACTTCTTGGTCTGTGAAATTCAGCTGTCCATTGCTTGGTGCAAAGCCAGGGTGGCAGGTGCAAAAGTAGCTCCCAGGAGTGTTGGTGCATGCTGAATTGATGGGGCACATTTTAATGCATTCATCAATATCTGTGGGGTACAGAATGGGTGTGGAGCCAGGTTGGCCAAATGATCCAACAAAATCATGGTTCTTCCCTTTCCAAAATAAGGAGTCATGTTTCACTAGAAAATGGTGTCCCAGCCAGGGGCTACATTTCCCAGAACCCTCTCCATCTAGGTGAGGTCATGTGATTTTCATTCATGGACTATGAGAGCCATGATATATGTCACTTCAGGGCCAAGATTGTCAAGAAGTGGGTGTAACTTCTCTCTCTCTCTCTCTCTCTCTCTCTCTCTCTCTCTCTTCCTTCCTTCCTTCTTTTTTTTTCTCTCTTTTTTTCTTTTCTTTCTTTCTTTTTTCGTTACTGCCTTTCGTTCTTTCCTCTTTCTGTCTTTTCTATCTATCTCTTTCTTTCTTTCTTTCCTCTTTTCCCCCCTTTCCACTTTCCCCTTTCCCCCTTTCCCCCTTTCTCTCTTTCTTTCTTTGACAGAGTCTTGCTCTGTTGCCCAGGCTGCACTGCAGTGGCACAGTCTCAGCTCACTGCAACCTCCACCTCCTGGGTTCAAGCAATTCTACTGCCTCAGCCTCCTGAGTAGCTGGGATTACAGGCGTGCACCACCACGCCTGGCTAATTTTTGTATTTTTAGTAGAGACGGGATTTCACCATGTTGGTCAGGCTGATCTCAAACTCCTGACCTTGTGATCTGCCCACCTCAGCTTCCCAAAGTGCTGGGATTACAAGTGTGAGCCACTGCACCTGGCCCTCTCCTCCCCCTTTCACTTCAACTGGCTGAAACCAGGAACTCCGAGGTTCTAAAGAATGGAAGAACCAAAAGATGGAGAGAGAATGAATTCCTTTATCACCATGTCAAGAAAACCTGCCCACTGGCCAGGTATATCCATATTGAATTGTTATGAGACTGATAAATTTCCATTATGTTAAGCTAGTAATAAGGTAGGAAGCAGGACTCAACTCCAGAGGAGGGACTCAGACACTGGACCAAATTGAGGACTAGCTAAAACGAGGACAGGGTGGAAGCAGCTTTCCATAAGACATGACCCATCAGTGTGCCACATCAGTCTACCATTGCCTGGCAACATTGGGGAGTGACTGCCCCTTTCTATGGCAATGATCTGATGACCTAAAAGTTACTACCCGTTCCCTAGAAATGTCTGCATAAACCACCCATTAATCTGCATATTATTAAAAATAGGTTTATACTATGATTGCAAAACTACCCTGAGCTCTGCTCTCTGCCTCTGAGGTAGTCCTGCTCTGTGGGAGCAGTCACAGAGCTGTAACACTGCCAGAGCTGTAACATTGCCTCTTCAATCAAGCTGTTTTCTTCTACCTCTGGCTTGCCCTTGAAATCTTTCCTGGGCAAAGCCAAGAACCCTTGTGGGCTAAATCCCACTTTGGGGCTTGCCTGTCCCGAATCAGTAATACTCAACTGGGGGTGATTTGTCCTTCCAGGGAACAGAGGACAATATCTAAAAGACATTTTTGGTTGACATAGCATGGTGTGGAAAGAGTGTTACTGGGATCTAGTGGGTGAAAGCCAAAGATGCTACCAGACATTCTGCATGGCACAGAACAACTCCTCGCAACAAAAAATTATACAGCCCAATGTGTCAATGGCCCTGAGGGTGAGAAATCCACACTCAACTAATACAGGATGATGCCAGGCTACTATGCCAATATGGGGCTAGCTCTTCCTCTGAGGGTTTCTGAACCACAGAGGATATATGGAGTAGAATGTTATGAGAAAAAAAATAATTAGGAAAGAGGTGAAGACAAAAGCTCTTCTATTCCTACGTCAACTCACAAAACATGAGGAATAAACAACCTTCTGCAGTGACTCATGTCAGTCTAAGGTACAGGGAATTGGGCATTATTATGGAGGATTGGGATGAAAAGTCTTTGTGCTCTGAATGTTGGTTAATTTGAAGGCCTTGAAGGACACAAGAATGATCTATGATTGGAAGGTAAGGGGAAGTCGTTCTTCTGCTGGTATCGTGGAAAATGTCACTAACTAAGCAGTGAGCTTCTTTTAGTGGCAGTGAGTGCCCCACTTCCAGAAATATTTCAGCATGAACTAGGTGAGCACTTTCCACAGATTACATGGTTGGGACTTATATTTTGCATAGGGAGTTGGGTTAGGTGCATTGTTTTCTTCTGTTTTTTGTTTTGTTTTGTTTTTTGTTTTTTGTTTTTTTAATAGAGACGGGGTTTCACCATGTTGGCCAGGCTGGTCTCAAACTCCTGACCTCAGGTGATCCACCTGTCTCGGCCTCCCAAAGTGCTGGGATTACAGGTGTGAGCCACCGCACCTGGCCTAGGTGCATTGTTTTCAAAACGTTTTGGCCCAAGAAGTTTTTCTTCAGGTGAAGTGAAATCTGAATAGGTAAGACAATTAAAAGAGGGTATAATTTGCCGGAAAAGAGGATGGGTGTCCATGGCCTTGCCTGCCTAGCTTTTCTCTTGGCCTTATGGGGATCTTGAATGGGTTCCTAGTCCCCTGGAACTATGTTAATTTATTTGTAAGATCTCTTTCAACTTTACTTCTCTATTATTCTGCTTCTAACAATATCAGAAGCTAGTAAATATCAGCAAATGTCAATAATAAGAAATATGACATTTTAATAAAAAGAAGCGTGCATTTTCCCTGGAGGGGTTGAAGAATATAAAATGCACTCTGTAGTGTGGTAGGTATTCCAACAATGACCTCCATCAATTCTTCTGATTCCTCTGTGCACATACTGCTCCTTTGGTGAGATGGGGAGTTTATTCTCTTTCCTTGGGATCTCTGCTGGCTCTATGACTATGACCAATACAATGTGGTAGAAGTCATGGAACTTCCCAAGCCCAGACCATAAAAGGAATGGCCATTTCCATTTTCTTCCTCTTGAAACTGTGTTTCTTGGAAACCAACTGCCATGCTATAAGGAAGCCCAAGCAGCCATGAGGAAAGGCCTATGAGGAAATCTTAGCGTCCCAGCTGAGGTCCCAACCAAAGACCAGCACAAACTACCAGCCATGTGTAAGCAAGACCATTTTGGATATATGATATGCCAGCTTTCCTAGTGCCCCATCTGACCTTCATGAAACAAAAGAATCATGTGTTCAACATATAGAATCGTGAAAAAGAACAAATGGTCATTGTTATAAGTTAGTACGTTTCAGAATAGTTTGATACCTGTTGAGAAATCCTCAGCATGGCTGGGAGAATTACCTGTACATCCAAAAACCTCTGGATCCTTAAGGATGTGAGAATCAGGCAAAAAATATCCGGGAAGGCAGGAACAATTGTATTCTCCTGGGATGTTGGTGCAGACAGAATTGGGACCACAAAGATTTGAGTTCCTGGAACATTCATCCACATCTAAGCAGAAAACCAGTCTAAGTCAAAAGAATGAAGGAGACTGAAGCTACAAGAGCTCACAGCCTCACCACTGACTGAAAGCAATGTATTTCCCTGACTACATTTTCATCACTCAAAGAACAACCATTTAGAGGCATATCCATGGTGCATGAAAATTTTCTAATAAGGCTCAGGATAAAATCCAAAATCCTCATTGGATATACAAGGCCCCGACAACCTAGTTCCAACTAAGCTGACCTACCTCTACCTCATCTCTTGCTTTGAATAGCTTTGTGATTTGTGATCCAGATACATAGTTTACCTTCTTCTTTTTTAACAGGCAGCATCTCACTCTGTTGCCCAGACTGCAGTTCAGTGGCACAGTCATAGCTCACTGCAGCCTCAAACTCCTGAGCTCAAGTGATCCTCTCACCGAGTAGCTGGGAATACAGACATGTGCCACCATGCCCAGTTACTTTTTTTTATATAGAGACAGGGTTTCACTATGTTGCCCAGGCTGGTCTCGAACACCCAGCCTCAAGTGATCCTCCTGCCTCAGCCTTCCAAGTAGTGGAAGCTAAAGACGCATGCCCCACGCCTAGCTAGTTTGTTTTTGTACAGACAGGGTCTCGCTATGCTGCCCAGGTTGGTCTCAAACTCCTTGCCTCAATCCATTTTCCTGCTTCAGCTTCCTAAAGTGTAAACACATAGATACTCTTTATTCCACAAAGGCTCATTGTCTCTCATCTCTGTTCTCTCGGCCTTGAACTTGCATACACCCCTCTTTCCCTGATAAATCTCAATTCCTCTCCCAGGCATCATATATTATTAGCAATAAAAACAGAGGCACATGGCTGGGCATGGTGGCTCACACCTGTAATCCCAGCACTTTGAGAGGCTGAGGCAGGTGGATCACCTGAGGTCAGGAGTTTGAGACCAGCCTGGCCAATATGGTGAAACCTCATCTCTACTAAAAATACAAAAATTAGCCAGGCATGGTGGCACATGCCTGTAATCCCAGCTACTCGGGTGGCTGAGGCAGGAGAATCACTTGAACCCAGGAGGCAGAGGTTGGAGTGAGCTGAGATTGGGCCACTGCACTCCAGCCTGGGAGACAGAGCGAGACTCCATCTCAAAACCAAAAATCAGGCCAAGTGCAGTGGCTCATACTTGTAATCTCAACATTTTGGGAGGCCAAGGCTGGCAGATCATTTGAGGTCAGGAGTTTAACACCAGCCTGGCCAACATGGTGAACCCCCATCTGTACTAAAAATGCAAAAAATAGCTGGGTGTGGTAGCACACACCTGTAAACCCAGCTACTTGGGAAGCTGAGGCAGGAGAATTGCTTGAACCCAGGAGGAGGAGGTTGCAGTGAACCAAGATGGCACCACTGCACTCCACCCTGGACAACAGAGCGAGACTCCATCTCAAAAAAAAAAAAAAAAAAAAAGAAATACATGAACTCACCTTACTGATAGATACCCACCCAAGACCCATCCCTGGGGGCCTGAGAGCATTACCAGTACAGGAGAAATTGCCTGGCTTTCCTGAGATCCAGCCATTTCCAGTGGGAGAAGAGAAACCAGGTAAACAGCTGCATTTGTATCTCCCCGACAGGTTTTTGCAGACTGAGTTAGGACCACAGGGCTGGGGGCTTTGAGAACATTCATCAATATCTGGACAGAGAGTTGGAGTTATAAATTTGCTTATCCTAGATAGAAAACTGTATTTTGCAAAAAAAAAAATTTTTTTAAAACAATATCTCCCATCCCATATGCTCTTCATTGAATGTGACTTTGGCACTTCTTTCATTAAGCAATGGAATGTATGTCCCCCACTTGAATCTGAGCATGGTTGTGACTATGGTGGAAGTGACACCAAGTCATAAAAATATTATGTACTTCTACCTCGTTCTCTTGGGATGCTTATCCTTGGAATCCAGCCACCATATTGTGAGGAAACTCAACCATTCATCAAATTTTACAGTGACCAGGAATTATTTACATGGTCAGAGAGAGGGAGGGTGGGGAGAGAAGAAAAGAAAAGAAAAGAAGAGGAGAGGGGAGGAGAGGGGAGGAGAGGGGAGGGGGAAGGGGAAGGGAGAGATGGAAGGGAAGGGAATGGAAGGGAGAGAGGGAAGGGAAGAGAATGGAAGGGAGAGAAGGGAGAAAGGGAAGGGAAGAGAAGGGAAGGGAAGCAAAGAGAAGTGAAGGGAAGAGAGAAAGGGAAGGGAAGAGAAGGGAGGGAAAAGGAAAGGGAAGAGGGAGGGAGGAAGGGATGGAGGAAGGAAGGAAGGAAGGAAAGAAGGAAGGAAGGAAAGAAGGAAGGAAGGAAGGAAGGAAAGAAGGAAGGAAGGAAGGAAAGAAGGAAGGAAGGAAGGAAACCTTGTTGGGCTGAGGGGAAGTATCTACATTCAATACCCAGCCAGCTTTTACTTGATTCTCCCACCAAATGCTGAAGGGTTTGAGGGGGCATGAACTCACCTTTGCATTCCACTCCTGGACCCTTGAAGTGTCTTTGTCCATTGCTGGACAGGAAGCCTCGTTTGCACGTACAGTAATAACTGTCCATGTTGTTGGTGCAGGTGGCATAAGCTGGGCATATGGTAGTCTCTGAACATTTATTTGCATCTAGGCAGTGTATAAGGAAAAGTTTAGATAAGATTAGGGCATTAGAGTGAGGCTGTAAGGGAACCCAGCATACAAGGGTGGAGGTTGGCATACAATGGGCTGGATTGTGTTCCCCCCAAAAGATACGTTGAAGTCCTAAACCCTGGTACCTGTGAATTTAATCTTATTTGGAAGCTGTGTCTTTGTAGATGTGATTAAGATATAAGTTAAGATGAATCAGTGCTGGAGTAGGGTGGGCCACAGGTGTCCTTATAAGAATAGAAGAGACACACACATGCACAGGGACAATGCCATCCAATAGTGGACACCGGGATCAGAGTGATGTGTCTAGAAGCTGAGGAACACCAAGGATTGCCAGCAATAACCAAACCGTTTTTCTAAGAAAGGCATGGAACAGATTCTGCCCTATAGCCTTTGGAGAAAAACTGGCCCTGCCAATACTTTGATTTCACACTTCTGGATGCCAGAACTTCAAGAGAATAAATTTCTGCTGTTTTAAGCAATGCTAGGAAACTGATACAGCAACCAATCATATTTAATCATGTACCTCGAAGACCCTAGACCCTTGCTACTCAGAGTAGAGTCTATGGGTCAGCCACATGAGCATTGCTTGGGAGTTAGATGGAAATGCAAAATCCACTGAATCCGAATCTGCACTTGAACAAGATCCCAGGTGATGGGTGTGCACAGGGAAGTTTGAGAAGCACTGCTCTGGATCCTTGCTACCCAAAGTATGGTCCACAGACCAGTATCATCTGCCTCCCTTTGGATTCCAAGAACACCTTGGAAAATCAGTTGCTGATTCAGTGGGTCTGGGGAAGGGAGCCTAGGATTTTGTATTTCTAACAAGTCCCTGGAGGATGCCCATTCTGTTGGTCCGCAGATCGCACCATGAACATCCAAGCACTAGACAGAAAAGTGTGAGAGTCAAAAGTGCAAGTTTTGGGACAAGGCGGACTTGAGTTCAAGTTCCAGCAGCAAACCTCAAAGCCAAGAATGGTAGCTGCTCCTCCAGACCCATTCCACCCTCCTCCTTGTAATAATATAACCATCCAGTTGAGGACTGCATTCCCAGCTTCTCTTGCAGCTAGGTGTGGCCACAGGGTGAAAATCTGGCCAAGGAGGATGAATAGAAGTGATGTGTGCATCATCTGGTCATGCCCTTGAAAATAAAGAGCATACTCTACACTTCCTCTCTCTCTTCACCTGCACTGGAAGGTGGACAGAGGAGGGTGATCCATTCCCAACCACTGGGGATGAGGTTCACACCTAAGGTTGGAGAGGCAACAGGACAAAAGGTACTTGGGAGACGGGATGATCTCCTAGGCAGGGTTGTCCCACCACCCTGTTCCATCTTCAAGGTGGAGATTTATTAGACAGAGAAAAATAAACATCTAAATTGTTTCATTCATAGTTATTTTATTTGTATGGGAACAATCATGACTCTATCTTAGCCAATCCAGTCCTGGAACCTCTCTATACCTTAGTTTATGACCACATCCAGTAAGCCTCCAAGCCCTGTTGAATCCCTGTCCCAAATATCATTTGACAATTGCCCATTTCACTCCACCACCTTGGCTATGCCTGATCCAGATCTTCCTCTGAATTCAACATTTCTACATACTCCATTGTCCTCCAGAATCTTCTACTCCACACCATGGTCATCTCTGAATGCACCTTTGATCTCCCACCTCCACCCCTTTCCTATAATGCTCCTTGTTCTCCTTAGAAATAAAACTCAAATTACTCAGCATGAGCTGCAAAATCCCCAGTGACCAAACCCAGCCACATCATTTCTAGCCTTCCTACCACAGGACTTTTGCACATGCTGTTCCCTCTGCTTCTGCTTTGCTTGGCCAGCTTTCACTCATTCTTCAGGTCTTGCTTTAACATCACTTCATCCAAGAAGCCTTCCCTGACTCCTCCATGGCTCCTGAGCTTCTCTTAATGGAATTTATCAAAATGGTGACTGCTTGATTGTTTCAGTGATTCCCTCCTTCATGGCCACCTTCACCACCACACTGTGAGCTTCAGAAAGACAAGATCACAGGTAGGGGCAGGCTCCCAGGTGCTATGAAAGAAGCTCACTTGATGCTATCATTCTTGTGGCAGGCAGAATAACAGACCTTTCCAAGATGACCACGTTCTAATCCTGAAACCTCTGAATATGTTATGCTCCATGGCAAAAGGGGAATGAAGGTTGCAGGTGGAATTAAGGTTGCGATCAGCTGATCTCAAGATGGGGAGATTATCCTTGATCATCCAGAGGCAACCAATGTAACCACAAGAGTCTTTTTAAGTGAAGGTTGAAGCCAAGAAAGGCATTGTCAGAGTGATGTGATGTGAGAAAGATCTGACCAGCCATCGCTGGCTTTGAAGATGGGGAAAGGGGACATGAGCCAAGGAATGTGGTTGGCCCTAGATACAGGAAAAGGTAAGAAAATAGGTGCTCTCAACTGGGAGTGGTGGCTCATGCCTGTAATCCCAACACTTTGGGAGGCTGAGGCGGGCAGATCATGAGGTCAGGAGTTCGAGACCAGCCTGACTAACATGATGAAACCCCGTCTCTACTAAAAATACAAAAAAATTAGCCAGGCATGGTGGTGGGCGCCTATAGTCCCAGCTACTCAGGAGGCTGAGGCAGGAGAATCACTTGAACCGGGAGGTGGAAGTTGCAGTGAACCGAGATCACACCACTGCACTCCAGCCTGGGTGACAGAGTAAGACTCCATCTCAAAGAAAAAAAAGAAAGAAAGAAAGAGAAAATAGGTTCTCTTATACAGCATCCAGAAGGAACACAGCCCTACCAAAGCCTCTATTTTAGCCCAGTGGGACCCATTTCAGACATCTGACCTCCGGAATGATAGATTAGTTTTTGATGTTTTATGCCACCAAGTTTGTGGCAATTTGTTACAGCAGCCGCAGAAAATGAACACCAATTCCCTATACCCGTATGTGAAAAGAACAAGACTCAGAGTGATTGAGCAACTTACCCAAAGACACACAGCTAGAGAGCAGCAGAGCCAGACCTTTCAAAATCCAAAGTACATTCAAGAGATGGAATCAACTTAAGTGTCCATCGGTGGATAAATGGTTAAGGAAGATGTGGTATATGTACTCAATGGAATATCATTCAACCATAAGAAACAATGAAATCCTATCATTTGCAGAAACATGGATGGAACTGGAGGACATTACATTAAGTGAAATAAGCCAGGCACAGAAAAACAGATATTGCATGTTCTCATTCTTATGTGGGAGCTAAAATAATAATAATGATATTCTAATGGAGGTAGAGAGTAGAATGATAATTACCAGAGGCTGGGAAGGGTAGCGGGGAAGGGAAACAAAGAGGGATTGGTTAGTTAGTACAAAAACACAGGGCCAGGCACGGTGGTTCACTTCTGTAATCCCAGCACTTTGGGAGGCCGAGGCAGGTGGATCACCTGAGGTCAGGAGTTCAAGACCAGCCTCACCAACATGGAGAAACCCCTGTCTCTACTAAAAATACAAAATTAACCAGGCATGGTGGCACATGCCTGTAATCCCAGCTACTCAGGAGTGTGAGGCAGGATAATTGCTCTAACCCGGGAGGTGGAGGTTGCAGTGAGCCGAGATCGCGCCATGGCACTCCAACCTGGGCAACAAGAGTGAAACTCTGTCTCAAGAAAAATCAGAAGCAAAAACACAGTTAGATGGAAGGAATAACATCTAGTGCTCAGTAGCACAATAGGGCAACCACATATGAGTCAAGACATGTTTGTCTTTCTGTGCCCGGCTTACTTAACTTAGCATAACGACCTCCCGTTTCATCCATGTTGCTGCAAATTATAGAATTTCATTCTTTTTATGGCCAAATAGCATCCCACTGTGTATGTAGACTACATTGTGTTCATCCTTTCATCTGTCGATGGACACTTAGGTTGATTCCTTATCTTTATTTATTAATTTTTTTTTTGAGACAGAGTCTCGTTCCGTCACCCAGGCTGGAGTACAGTGGTGCGATCTTGGCTCACTGCAACCTCCGCCTACTTGGTTCAAGCGATTCTCCTGCCTCAGCCTCCCAAGTACTTGGGATTACAGGTGCACACCACCAAGCCAGGCTAATTTTTTGTATTTTTGGTAGAGACAGGGTTTCACCATGTTGGCCAGGCTGGTCTCAAACTCCTGACCTCAGGTGATCTGCCTGCCTCGGCCTCCCAAAGTGCTGGGATTACAGGCATGAGCCACCGCGCCCGGCCTGATTCCGCATCTTGACTATTGTGAATAGTGCACTTGAGCTTTGTATCAAAGAGAGATGGGGGTCATGGGAGGATCTAGAGCAGAGTAGGGACACAGCATAAGGTTTTAACATAAGCCTTCTGGCCACTGGTTGGAAGATGAACTATAGAAGATCAGAAGCAAATTGATCAAGGAGGGGGTGACGGCACTTGTCCAGGTAAACGATGTCAGTGGATACAACCCAGAGGGGAGCAATGGAGGGAATGCAAATTGGGATTTTTTTTTTTAATCAACACTAACAAAATTTGCCAATGGATTGGATGTGAGGAGTGAAAAGAGAGGAACCAACCATAATGCCAACACCAATTGGTAGTATGAAAAAATGAAAAAGTGTCATAAAAACAGAAGGAATGGCTGGGTGCGGTGGCTCACGCCTGTAATCCCAGCACTTTGGGAAGCCAAGCCGGGTGGATCACCTGAGGTCAGGAGTTCGAGACCAGCCTGGCCAACATGGTGAAACCCATCTCTACTAAAAAATACAAAAATTAGCCGGGTGTGATGGTGCACACCTGTAATCCCAGCTACTTGGGAGGCTGCACCTGGAGAATCGCTGAAACTCAGGAGGCGGAGGTTGCAGTGAGCTGACATCACACCACTGCATTCCAGCCTGGGCGACAGAGTGAGACTCCATCTCAAAAAATGTATATATACAAAAATTAGCTGGGCATGGTGGTGTGCACCTGTAATCTCAGCTACTGGAGAGGCTGAGGCAGAAGAATTGCTGAAACCCGGGAGGTGGAGGTTGCAGTAAGCAGAGATCAAGTCTAGCCTGGGTGACAGAGTGAGATTTCATCTCAAAAAAAAAAATAATAAGGAATAGATTATTGTGATTGTGACATTATTCACCCTGTTTTTGTCAGACGCTTAGTTTTGAGATCCAAGTTCTTTGCTCCTATAATGAGCCCTGTTTATTTCCCTTCCCTGCATGAAGCCTCTGATGGTATCTCTCTTCTCATTTCCAGCTTCCTCTTTCATCTGCAGAGGCAACATTTTTCTGTGTAGACTTCCGGCATTATTTCACTTGTGGTGCCTTAATGCTGTGAGCTTCCCATCATCCTCTTCCTCTAGCCCACTCCCTCACAATTCAAACCCACCCAAGCCCAGAATAACAGCCCAGCCTTATGGGGCGAGGACAGAGCAAGACTTCATTTCAAAAAAAAAAAAAAAAAAAAACAGCCCAGGAAGTGGTTACCACCCTCCACCCACAGTACATATGAGGAAACTGAGGCTCAGAGAAGCTGTTGGGTCATTCAGACAGAAAACAGGAGAGTTGGGGCCCAGGTCCTGGGTCATAGCCCCCAAAATGTGGTCTCTTCACAGCTTTGATCACCAAATGCTCTCTGTGCCTTGGTTTTCTCATCTGTAAAGTGGGTTTAATTGCAGAATCCAACTGGGAAGCCTGTGATGATGGAGATATCAGAGCAGGGGAACTCCCATTGACAAAACTATCGGATCTCGAGACTTACTCACTACCATGAGAACAGTAGAGGGGAAACCACCCCCTATGATTCAGTTATCTCCACCTCGGCCCCGCCCTTGACATGTAGGGATTTTTACAATTCAAGGTGAAATTTGGATGGGGACATAGCCAAACCGTATCAACAACTAAGAACTGACAATGCCTTTCTTCCTTTACCCAGCAAGAGCTCATGTAGAAGATGAGAGTATTTAACAAAATATAAAGTCACTTATGTTTTTTCTTTTTTTCTTTGAGACTGAATTTCTCTCTTGTCGCCCATGCTGGAGTGCAATGGCGTGATCTCAGTTCACTGCCACTCCACTTTCCGGGTTCAAGTGATTCTCCTGCCTCAGCCTCCTGAGTAGCTGGGATTACAGGCGTGCACCACCACACCTAGCTAATTTTTGTGCTATTAGTAGAGACAGGGTTTCACCATGTTGGCTAGGCTGGTCTCAAACTCCTGACCTCAGGTGATCTGCCTGCCTCAGCCTCCCAAAGTGCTGGGATTACAGATGTGAGCCACTGCACCTGGCTGTCACTTGTGTTTCTTCACACTGAATTGTAGTTTGAGTAAATTCCATCCCTACTCTTGCTACACTACCATTGATAAAGCTCATGCTACATACCAGGTGGTTTCCAAAGCTACCTTTTTGAACTTAAGTTACAGAACATCCCTATTGTTATCTGTATTTCACAGCTCAGGAGACTGAAGTTCAGACAGGTTATGTGATTTGCCTGAGATTACACAGCAATTCTAAGCACACAGGTAAGAGCCTGGAGTGAGAATCAGGAGACCTGCATGTTAATCCTTGCTCTGCCACTGACTAGCTCCCAGCAAGCATCCGGATGAGGCTCAATTTCCCAGGATTTTTCCTGGGGAGAAAGCATTCTCCACCGTATCAGACATCTGCATTCTCTCTGGCCAACTTACTTTTTGTTGTTTGTTTCAGTATGGATCCTGTGTGCATTTCCCAGATGTGCATAACACAACACCCTGTGAAGAGAAAAAAGAAAAACACCATGAACCACCAAAAAAACAAAACGCTTTTCGGCTCAACCTGCAAAATTGCTTCTGGCTTGGCCTCACAGAAACAGGTTTGAAGAGGCTAGATGACAAACTGAGTTAAGGAACAAACATACACTATTTTGCATAAGCACATCAGTGACTATTCCTGATTTTCAGCACTTTTTTTTTTTCATTTTGTCTGTCTTCATCTTCTTCTTCTTCTTCTTTTTTTGATTAAATAGTTCCAGGCTAAGCACTGTGGTGCACACCTGTAATCCCAGCACTTCGAGAGGTCAAGGTGGGTAGATTGTTTGAGCCCAGGAGTTCAAGACCAGCCTGGGCAATATGGCGAAACCCCATCTCTATAAAAATGCAGAAACAATCTGGGCATGGTGGCACATGCCTGTAGCCCCAGCTACTCAGGAGGCTGAGTTGGGAGGATCATTTGAGATCATCAGTTTAAGACCAGCCTGGGCAACACAGTGAGACTTCGTCAAAAAAAAATTTTTTTAATTAGCCCGGTAGTAGTGACACTTTGTGGTCCCAGCTACTCAGGAGGCTGAGGTGGGAGGATTGCTTGAGCCCAGGAGATTGAGACTGCAGTGAGCCGAGATCCAGATCATGCCAATGCACTCCAACCTAGGTGACCCCGTCTCTAAAAAAAAAGTTCCACCTAGGTGTGGTGGCTCACAGTTGTAATCCCAGCACTTTGGGAGGCCAAGGCAGGTGAATCACCAGGTCAGGAGATCGAGATCATCCTGGCCAACATGGTGAAACCCCGTCTCTACTAAAAAGATACAAAAATTAGCCAGGCATGGTGGCACACGCCTGTGGTCCCAGCTACTCAGGAGGCCGAGGCAGGTGGATCACATGAGGTCAGAAGTTCAAGACCATCCAGCCTCACCAACATGGTGAAACCCCGTCTCAACTAAAAATACAAAAATTAGCCGGATGTGCTGGCGTGCACCTGTAATCCCAGCTACTTGTGAGGCTGAGGCAGGAGAATCACTTGAACCCAGGAGGCAGAGGTTGCAGTGAGCTGAGATCGTGACACTGCACTCCAGCCTGGCAACAGAGTGAGATTCCATCTCAAAAAAAAAAGAAGATGTCCCCCTATATCCTCCGTTCTTAAATTTGATCCAATGACCAAAACACACAAGACATAGAAGGAAAAACAGTAACATGGAAGACAAACAAGGCTGAGACAAAATGACACCTGAAAAAAGAGAAATGAGAGCAGACAGGACAGGTCTATCTCATTGTTCAGGACTCAGCACAAACTGCCCCTCCTCAACCCCAGACTTCTCCCTTCCACATAACCCCCAACCACATTCTAGACAACTTCTTTCAGAACACTTATCACTACCCTGGAATTCCATCATTTACTTATTATTTGGGACAACATAGTGTAGTAAAAAAGCTTACAAACTCTGAAGTCAGACTGCCTGGGTTGAAATCTTGGCTCTACATCTTATTGACTAAGTAGTCTTGGGAAAATTATTTTATCTTATTTGCCTCAGTTTTCTTCTTTGCAAAATAGAACTAATAATGACCCAATGTCATAGAAATGTTGTGACAATTGGATATGCTCTATGTTTAAAGAAGTTACAACAGTGTTAAGTGGGCTATGACCGCCTGTCCCTTCTTTCCTGTCTTCTTCTACCCACAAGAATATCAACCTCAAGAGTGCAGGAACATAGTCTTTTTTTCTCACTGCTATAACTTCTAGTGCCTAGAACAGCACTTGATACACAGGATGTGCTCAGGAAACATAGGTCAAATGAATGACTATGGAGAGACTCTGTCCTGAAAGATGGACTTCCCTGAGCTACAGAGTTTTGTCAAAGGTTCCCCGAATAAAGGTGTTTGCAGCAGCTAGCCTAGACTTATGATCTCTTTCTTGGCTGGACCATTCATGGCTCTCCCTTTTCTCTGAAGCCTATTTCCAACTCAGGCCTCCCCTAGCCCCCCATTCAGCCTCACACTCACCCCAGAAGAGGAGCAGGTTGAAGCCACGCATTATGCTGTGGTTCTGTCATTCAAAGAGAAGCAGCTTTTTCTACTGACCCCGGGTTTTCAGTAACAGCAGGTGTAGGAAGAGGGGAAGGCGGGGCCAGAGTTACCTAATTCTGCCCGGCCATCAGAGCCCTTTTTGTGAGTTGCTGCCACTAAAAGACAGACTAGAAAATCCTAATTTCCCCATTTCTCCTCAATAAAGAGAAGTTAATCTGCCTAATGTGTACTATTCTCTCCCTCTCCTTCCCGCTCTCTTTCTCTTTCCCACCAACGTCTATCTCCCAGTTCTCAGCACATTCTTTCATTGCACCCAATAAACGAGCTTCCACCTCCTGCCTCCAGTGAAGCAAATCTCAGCCTTTAGGGTCTATTTCCAGCCTCCCCAGTAAAAACAGCCATCACAATCACATGTACCAGGCACTGTGCTAGTCACACCGCCAACATAATGCAATTTCATTATCATGTCAACCTTGTAAAGTAGGAATTCCCCTCCCTCCCTCCCTTCACCAACAAAATGGAAACTGAGGCTCACAGAGGAGTTGTCACTTGTCCAAGATCTCTCAGACCTGAGATTTGAACCCAGGACCCTCTGACTCCAAAGCCAAGAGCTTTAATCATCTTATTTTCCTTCAGATCTCCACTCCATCTGACCACTCTACAGCAACACTTCCACCCCATTCCCAGCTTCTTCTCTCTGGTAACTGGTAACATCTCAGGGTCTCACAAGTGCAGACCCTCAGACAAGATTCTAGCAAAAGTAGTTTACCAAGAAGGTAACCCCAGAGTATACCAGCTGGGGAGGGAGAAAGTGAAACAGGAAAGGCAAAAAGCCAATAGTAGGTGTGCCTTCAAACAAGTTTCATGGAGAGAAAGTAGAGCTTAACCTCCCCGGGGATGTCTGGGGAGCAGCATGGAACATATTCTTCAGAGTTATTCCAACAGAGGGATGAGGGAGCTGAGGTATTTATACCCCACCTGCTATCAGTCATTAGTTGACTGGAGGCTTGCTCCCAGGGGGCGTCAACCACTTGAAACTTCAGGCCTGGCCTCCAAGCAGATAGAATGGGCTCCAGTTGGTATAATCCCACTGATAACAAAACGTAGTGACTGGCAGATGTTGAAGTGGTGTCATTCACCTGGGGTAATACCCAAGGTTCATTGCCTCGTGGCAAGGAAACATAAAATGCAGACATACAAGGAATAAGTTTTAGAGCAGAGGTTTAGGCCGGGCATGGTGGCTTATGCCTGTAATCTCAGCACTTTGGGAGGCTGAGATGGGCGGATTGTCTGAGATCAGGAGTTTGAGACCAGCCTGGCCAACATGGTGAAACCCCATCTCTATTAAAAAAACAAAAATTAGCTGGGCATGGTGGCAGATGCCTGTAATTTCAGCTACTTGTGAGGCTGAGGTGGGAGAATTGCTTGAACCCAGGAGGCAGAGGTTGCAGTGAGCTGAGATCGTGCCACTGCACTCCAGCCTGAGCAACAGAACAAGACTCCATTTCAAAAAAAAAAAAAAAAAAAAGGAGCAGATAGGCAAGAGCTCTCTCCCCTGGAGAGAGAGAGGGCTCCCAAATAGGTCTTCCAGTTCCTTGGTGAAATGCACAGGGTTTCAAAGATGAGCTTGACATGGTGGTATCTGATTTGCATAAGGCCCTACGATTGGTTGGACCAGGTGTGTCATTTACATAGATTGCAAAGAAGATGGCCGCCCACTCTAATATTTTATTATGCAGATGTGGTCTCTACCTGGCCAGGGCCATGTTGCATGTTCCTTTACTGCACACGTGGTTGACAAAGAAAAGGGAAGATGGAGCCTCCATGTTGAACATGGCTGGCCCCCAGCAGCCTTTTCCTATTGGCATAGCTGCTGGCGTTCACCTGTGCAAGCTTCCAGCTTGTTTTTCTACATCTGCAGCCTGACTTTTCAGGCTGCTCTTTGTTAGAAAAGAAATGATTTGGGGGCTGCTTCTTATTAAAAGGGAAACCTTACCGAGGACCCTCTTGCCCTCGCTCTCTGCCTAAATAATTTCTTCCTGGCTCCTGTATCAGTGTCAAGCTAGGGCATATAAATGTGTTAAGTTAGGTCATGGGTGTGGGCAGCCACTGATAGCATCTGCTACAAGCTACAAAGGAGGTTCAAAGAGCATCCCCAAGTTCTTAGAAAAGTTCTACGTAGTTTTGCCTTCCCCTTTTCTTCTTTGCAAAGCAAGCTACCAACTTTGGTGTTATTGTCACTGAAAAAAAGATTCAGGTGGCTCACTCCTGTAATCCCAGCACGTTGGGAGGGTGAGGCGGGCAGATCACCTGAGGTCAGTTCAAGACCAGCCTGACCAACATGGAGAAACACCATCTCTACTAAAAATACAAAATTAGCCAGGCATGGTGGCATGTGCCTGTAAACCCAGCTCCTAGGGAGGCTGAGGCAAAAGAATTGCTTGAACCCAGGAGGCAGAGGTTGCAGTGAACCAGGATTGTGCTACGGAATTCCAGCCTGGGTGACAAGAGTGAAACTCTGTCTTAAAAAATAAAAAAAAATAAAAAAAATAAATTCACAAATGGCTTTCTGTTTCTTTTTCTCTTCTCTTTTTTTTTTTTTTTTTTTTTTTTTGTTGGAGTGTAACTCTGTCACCCAGGCTGGGGTGCAGTGGTGCGATTGTGGCTCACTGCAGTCTCAAACTCCTGGACTCAAGTGATCCTCCTGTCTCAGCTTCCTGAGCAACTAGGACTACAGGCACACAC
>CAUYLG010031208.1:0-11205 GCA_963573385.1 Cacajao melanocephalus | reverse complement strand
GTTGTTTTGCACGTTAATTGACATGGCTCCTTCATTGCGTCATTATTCTTTACCATTTGGTACATTTTTTGCAGTGGCTGGTACTGGTTGTTCCTTTCACTGTTTAGTACTTCCTTCAGTAGTTCCTGTAAGGCAGGTCTTGTAGTGACAAAATCTCTCAGCAATTGCTTGTCTGTAAAAGATTTTATTTCTTCTTCACTTTTGAAGCTGAGTTTGGACAGATATGAAATTCTGGGTTGAAAGTTCTTTTCTTTAAGGATATTGAATATTGGCCCCCACTCCCTTCTAGCTTGTAGGGTTTCTGCTGAGAGATCTGCTGTGTCTGATGGTTTTTCCTTTATGGGTGACTTGACCTTTCTCTCTGGCTGCCCTTAGGATTTTTTCCTTCATTTCAACCCTGGTGAATCTGACAACTATGTGCCTTGGGATTGCTCTTGTTGAGGAATATCTTTGTGGTGTTCTCTGTATTTCCTGGATTTGAATATTGGCCTGCCTTTTTAGGTTGGGAATTTCTCTTGGATAATATCTTGAAGAGTGTTTTCCACCTTGGATTCATTCTCCTCGTCACATTCAGGTATGCTGATCAAGCATAGATTAGGTTTTTTCACATAATCCCATAGTTTTTGGACGCCTTGTTCATTTTTTTCACTCTTTTTTTCTCTAATCTTGCCTTCTCGTTTTATTTCATTGATTTGATCTTCTATCTCTGATATCCCTTCTTCTGCTTGATCCATTTGGCTGTTGAAACTTTTGTATGCCTCTTGAAGTTCTTGTGCTGTATTTTTCAGCTCCATCAAGTCGTTTATGTTCTTCTCTAAGCTGATTATTCTAGTTAGCATTTCGTCTAACCTTTTTTCAAGGTTCTTAGTTTCTTTGCATTGGGTTAGAACATGGTCTTTTAACTCAGAGAAGTTTATTACCCACCTTCTGAAGCCTGCTTCTGTCAATTAGTCAGATTCATTCTCTTTTTTTGTTCCCTTGATGGTGAGGAGTTGTGATCCCTGGGAGGAGAAGAAGTGTTCTGTTCTTTGATGGTTTCACCCTTTTTGCGCTGTTTTTTTTCCTTCTTCGTGAATTTATCTCCCTTTAATCTTTGAAGTTGGTGATTTCAGGTGGACTTTTTTTCTATTGAGGTTGGAGCTGTATCTTTTTTGTCCTGTAGAGGGCGTTGCTGGGCTCTCTCGGGTTCAGTCAGGTTGCTGGGTGGGTGGTCCTTCCCTGGGGTTTGTTTGCAGGTGAGATTGGCCCCGCCTTCCCAATGGCGTGTCTCCTAGAGCTCTATCTTCCTGGTTGGGGTCAAACTGGTGTATTTGCTCCCTAGCCCTCTACCGAGGTCTTCAGTTTGAGCTCTGTGGAGGTGGGGCCTGCTAGGCCTTATGGTCTGTTTCTCTGCTTTCAGCTCTGCCTCCCTCAGTGGGACGGTCTGTCCCGCTGGTGTTAGTTCAAACTCCCGCCCAGGTCTCTGCGACAATTTGCCACGCCCGGCGGTAGCGGCTGCTGAGATTTCCATCGACTACCTATGGCGCCCCACCATCTGGCAGGGCTCTCGTGCACCGTCGGTTGCAGGAGGGATGAGGTAAGCACAGGATCCGAAACGGGGCACCCAGAGGGTTAAGTCCCCCGCCCCTCCGAACCGGCTACACGTTCCAGGTGGGGACGTCCCCCCCCCCCACAGCCCCCCCCCCTGTCTTGATTTGCCCCCCTGGGTGGCTCACGCCCTGCAGCTCCTTCCCTGGGCCTAAATTCAGGGACCTATCAGTCCCACAGAAAGGAACCCAGCACCTCATTTGGAATCGTGAAGTCTTCTAGCCCTCTGAGTCTCATTCTCTGGGAGCTGCATTTGGGTGCTGGCTTCTCGGCCATGTTGGCGCCCCCCTCCTCTTTTCTTTCTTCTTACTTTCTTCACTGTGTTGCCCAGGCTGGAGTGCAATGGTGCAATCAAAACTCACTACAGCTTTTAACTCCTGGGCTCAAGCAGTCCTCCCACTTCAACCTCTCAAGTAGCTAGACCTACAGGAATGTGCCACCACATCTAGCTAACTAAAAAATCTTTATTTGTAGAGATGGTGTCTTGCTATGTTGCCCAACCTAGCTGTAAACTCCTGGCTTCAAGCAATCCTCTGGCCTTGGCTTCCTAAAGTGCTGGGATTACAGGTGTGAGTCACTGTGCCTAGCTACCACGTTTTCTTTATCCATTCATCTGTTCATAGGTACTTATGTTGATTCTGTATCTTGGCTACTGTGAATAATATTGCAATGAACATGGGGTGCAGATATCCCTTTGAGAGACTGATTTAAGTTATGTTGGATATATACTCAGAAATGAGATTGCTGAATTCTGTGGTAGTTACACTGAAGCAGTTTCGTTGTCTGGGGAAACACCTGATGTTTGTTGTCTCATAGTAAAGAGAACAAAGACACCAACACACACACACGTGAAGTGGGTTTAAGAGTGGAAAGTTAAATAATAGGCATAAGGAAGAAGAGAGAGAGAGAAACAGAGCGTTCTCATGCGGAGGAAGGGGGCATCCAAATGGGTTTCCAGCTTTGATGCAAGTAGTCAATTTTATAGAGGGGCTTGAGGAGTCGTTGTTTGATTTACATAGGGCTCAGGGGTTTGGTTTGACCAGATGTGCCATTTACATAACCTGTGAAGAAACGGGCCGTCCCACTTTAATCTTTTATTATGCAAATGGAGCCTTTACCTGGCCAGCCATGACTCTCACACGCCTGGCAACAAGAAAAAGGGAAGAGGGAGTTGCCATGTTGGATATACCTGGCATCTGGCATAGCTGCTGGCATTTACCTATGTAAGGTTCCAGCTTACTTATCTATGCTTGCAACTTGATTTTTCAGGCTGCTTTTTATCAGAAAAGAAATAATTTGGGGCTGCTTTTTATTAAAGGAAAATTCTCACCAGGAACTCTTTCACCCTCGCTAAATGCCTAAATAATTTCTTTTTAACCCCTGTATCAATAATTTCAGTTTTTTGGCTGGGGGCAGTGACTCACATGTGTAATCCCAGCACTTTGGGAGGCTGAGGCGGGTGGGTCATGAGGTCAGGAGTTCGAGACCAGCCTGGCCAATATGGTGAAACCCCCATCTCTACTAAAAATACAACAATTAGCCGGGTGTGGTCCTGTGCGCTTGTAGTCACGGCTACTTGGGAGGCTGAGGCAGAAGAATTGCTTGAACCTGGGAAGTGGAGGTTGCAGTGAGCCAAAATCACACCACTGCACTCCAGCCCAGGCAACAGAGCAAGACTCTGTCTAAAATAATAATAATAATTTCAGTTTTTTGAGGATTTTCCATACTGTTGTTTATAATGGCTATGTTAATTTACTTTCTCGCTAACAGTATGTAACTGTTCCCTTTTCTTTACATCTTTGCAATAGTTATCTTTTCACTTTTTGCTGACAGCCAATCTAATAGGTGTGAAGTAGTATCTTACTGTGATTTTAATTTACATTTCTCTGATGATTAGTAATATTGGGCATTTAAAAATATATCTGTTGGCCATTTGTATGTCTTTTTTTTTTGAGAAATGTCTATTCAGGTCCTTTGCTCACCTTAAAACCAAATTTTTACCTTCATACTATTGAACTGTTTGAGTTCCTTATATATTTTGGATATTAATATTAACTGCTTATCAGATATATGGTTTGCAAAGATTTTCTCTCATTCTGTGGGTTGTCTCTTCACTTTGCTGATTGTATCCTTTACTGTGTAGAAGCCTTTTAACTTGATGTGATCCCATTTGTCCATGTTTGCTTTGGTTGCCTGTGGTTGTGGGATATTGCTTAAGAAATTTTTGCTCAGACCAATGTTCTGGACATTTTTGCCAATATTTTCTTGAGGTCTTAGACTTAAGTCTTTAATCCATTCTGATTTGATGTTTGTATATGGTGAGAAATAAGGGTCTAGTTTCATTCTTCTGTGTCTTCAATTGGTAATTTTTTGTTGTAGTTTCTTTGATTCTGTACTTTTTTCACTTTTTGCACTTACTATAGGTTTTTGTTTTGTGGTTACCATGAAGCTTACTTAAAACATTCTGTAGTTATATATAACAAGCTATTTTAAGATGATAACAACTTAAGTTTAATTACATTAAAAAATGATGCTTTCATGCCTCTGCCCCTTCCATTTTATGTTTTGGAGGTCACAATTTACATCCTTTTTAAAATTGTGTATCCTTTAACAAATTATTGTACCTGTTATTATTTTTAATAGTTTTGTCTTTAAACCTTCATACTAAAATTATGACTGGTTTATGTAGACATTACAGGATTAGACTATTTTGAATTTGACAATGTACTTACTTTTACCTGTGAGTTTTATATTTTCATGTTACTATTTAGTATCATTTTTTTCCAGCTTGAAGAGCTCTTCTTAGCATTTCTTGTAGGCAGCTCTGGGAATAATGAACTCCATCAGCTTTTACCTTTCTGGGAAAGTATTTATATCTTCTTCATTCTAAAATATAGCTTTGCTGGTCACAATATTCTTAGTTAGAAGTTTTTCTTTTTTCATCACTTTGAGTACGTCATCCCACTCTCTCTTGGCCTGTAAGTTTTCTGCTGAAAAGTGTGCTGCTAACCGTATTGGAAATCCATTAAATGTGATAATGCTTCTTTTCCCTTGTTGCTTTTAGGACCCTCTCTTTGTTTTTTTTTTTTTTGTTTTATAATTTGATTTCATGTCTTGTGGTAGTCTTATTTGGATTCA
This sequence comes from Cacajao melanocephalus, assembly GCA_963573385.1. Lineage (NCBI taxonomy): Eukaryota > Metazoa > Chordata > Mammalia > Primates > Pitheciidae > Cacajao > Cacajao melanocephalus. The sequence continues at coordinate 6,480 of CAUYLG010031208.1, read as the reverse complement.
ATCTGATTAAAGACCGTGGACTCCCATGTACTTGCATATTTATATCATTTCCCAGATTTGGAAGTTTTAAGCTATTATTTTTTATATAACCTTTCTATCCCTTTTTCTTTCTCTACATGTTGTTTACGTTCTATAATGCAGGTGAAAGCTATCATTATGTTGTTCTATAAATCCCATACACTTTCTTCATTTCTTTTCATGTTTTCTTTTCTGACTGTATATTTTCAAATAACCTGTTTTCAATTCTATAGGCTTTTATTCTGTTTGATTAATTCTGCCATTGACACTATTTCATTTTTATTCCATTCACTGTATTCCCCATTGAATTTTTATTTCACTCATGTGTTCTTCAGCTCTAGAATTTCTTGTTGAAATTGTCTATAGTGTTCTCATTTTTATTTATTGTTTTACTGATTTTGTTGAATGTTTTTTCTCTGTCTTCTGGACTTTGCTGAGATTCCTTAAAACAATTATTTTGAATTCTTTGTTTGGCAGTTCAGAAATTGCTATTTTTGGGAGTCAGCTACTGGTTAATTATTATATTCTTTTTGTGATGATCCTTTGTTTTTCATGTTTCTTGTGGTCTTCTGTTAATGCTTGAATTTGCTTGCCATCCAGACTACACACTCAAACTTTTCAAGGCTGTAAAATAATCCCCTCTGTCTGTCTGATTGCTGGGATGGTTTTGGTGGGGAAGGATCTTCTTTTACGGGAACATGGAAGAGTGCTGGCTATGTAGGGTGCAGCAATTCTGACTCTGATGAGAGTGCAGAAGCATAGTCTCTGTACAGCTATGTCAGCTGTGGTCAGTGTTGATAAAGTTTACAGGGCAGTGATCAATGATGTGAGTGCCTGCAGCAGCAGTAAGGGCTTTTGATGTGTTTGGTGTTTATGGCTGCTCAAGTTCTCCTGAAGTCTTTTCCTCTTACTTGGGAAACCATGACCTAAAGGATGTCTCTTGCCACTGGGATTGGCTCATGGGCCTGCCCGCACTGGCAGGAATACTGGTGTCTGATGAGCAGTACCTGTGGAGTAGCCAGTGAGCCAATTAAAGCACAGGCATGTGTGGAAGGACCATGGCTCGGAAGTTCACAGCAGCAAAGGCGCTAGTGCCCAGGGTGCAGGTATCCCTGTTGTTGTGTTGGTAATGATGTGCAAGGCATGGGTGCTTATGAAGCAGACAGGGAGCCATGGACCTGTGCAGAGTTATAGCAGCTCCAGGCTTCAGGCCATGCACTAGCTTTCTGTGGTGGCTGAGCTGACATCTGATGTGTTAATACATGCAGATAGACCTTAATTCTGGGGTGCAGCATGTTAACTAACTTGCTATGGTGGTGGCTCTGATATCTGAGGCATGGGTAGATATAGTACAACCACAGAGCCAAGGTCTGGAATGCAGGCACTCATGGAGAAGCTGCAGTTTAGTAGTCAGGAACATATCTGGGGTTGAGAGGAGTGGTGGCTCTGGGTCTGGCATAGCACAATGGTGGCTACTTCTTGGGTGTGTGCGTGTGTGAAGCCAAGTCTTTCTCTCTGGGGTTCCCTTAGTGACAAAAATGCCAAAGTTTTCTGCAGAGCAGTTCACTAGGGACCATAGTGCCTCCCACAATGTGCCTGATACCAATGACCTTGGCTTTTCTCTTTGTACCTGGCCGTCTCTAGGTGTTTCAGGTACATCAATCTTACAAGTGATCCTTTATGTGCATATATTCTTCTCCTTCTTTTTATTCTTCTTGCATCACTGTGTTGCTGCAGATTCTTAAATGGCCCCTTGAGCACTCTCTGGGTTATTTTGGTTTGTGAATTGCTGTCTATATTTGATTTTTAGGGGTTGGGGTGGGGAGATAAAGGCTGGTGTCTCCTATTCTTCCATATTGATTATGTCATAGTTGGGAAAGTCTTTTAACTCCTCTGAAACTTGGCCACCTCATCTCTAAGGAGGCCATGATGATAGTGTTACTATCAGATGATAATATTATACATAGTATTATTCTGATCATTAAAATATGTTTTTATTCTGGCACATAAAATCACTCAACAGATATAGCTATCATTGAGGGATTTTCTGCATAGAAGTTCAACTTACTATGGAGAATTTTGCACAGTTTTAGGAAGTTTATGTCCTTGTGGTCATCTGTGCCTCTGGGTTTCTAAGAATGAAAATAAAGCTCCACCTCACTGACCTAGATTTGTCTTTTTTTTTTTTTTTAAAGAAATTAGTAAGTTGAAGAAATTTGTCTTTATGGACACATAGGTACCTTTAGGGAGGCAGGATAGGGTTAAGAGCAAAAAATATAATTTTCAGAACAAGTTTAAGTTCTCAGATCTGATGTTAAGGGTTGTTTGATATTCAACAAGTTATTTGTACTTTCCGATTCTCATCACATCTGACATATGGATATAATAAATTTGTACTTTCATCAAAAAGTAGGTAGAAAGTTAGTATGATAATGTATGTACAGTGCTGCATTGGACTGCCTTTTACAGCTCAGTGCTTGGTGGCTGTTATTACATAGTGTAAAGATCAGCAGCATCCCTCTGCTGAACATTCAGGTAAGATTGAATTCAGGAACCTGTCAATTGCCTGGTTGATGGAAGTTTAAGCTATTGGCCAATCTTTCTGCAAACCCCAGAGGCTTATAACCTTTGATAACCAATGCCTGCAAACTTTTGCTTCTGTTATTTTCCATATTGACCCAGATGTGCAACTGAGTCTTTCTCCAGTTATACAAGGCAGTCCAGTCCCTGTGTGGTGTATGGTTTGCTAAAGATGTTTGGAGTATGTTTAGCTGTTTATTTTTTGCGAGGGGAGGGGGGAACAGTTATACTTGCATTAAGGGAGCATTTATAGCTGTTGTAAATATCCTCTGACAAACATGTCTCTGGGAAGTTTCCATGTTTACTTTATTACCGCATAATCTCCAATTAACTCTAGCTAATTGACTCTTCTCTCCCATACATCCTCATGAGAGAGTTTTAGAGAGAAGTCTCTTGTCTTTTGTGTAATTCTCATAACCATGGCCCCCTTATTTGAACTTAATGTGGTAGTATCTTAAACTGACATGTTCATGAATCTTGTGTTTTCCCCTGAGTAGCCTTCTAGAACCTGAATTACCTTCCAACTCTGTGGGGCCCAACCATGCTTTTTATTCCTCTGTGAGATGTGGCTGTGCAGCTGAGATTCATGTCTTCTTTTTACCTCGTAAATTGTTAGAGCAAATCCCTGTGACAATGTTGAACTTTACCTGAGCCCTGTACTCCTGGAAAACAGTGACAGTTCAAGAAATCCCTCCACTCTTTTGTGTTCTGGAAAGGAATGAACTTCGACCCACCCTCAATCTGAGTTAACATATAACCCCTCTTTAATGAACCCTCTGAAGCATCAGCTGATAAAATACATTATTTGATCAACTCTTCAGTCCTGCTACCGTTACTAGCTCATCCCACTTCTGCATATCTGTTTCTTTCTAGCCTTATTCATGTTCACTTCTCTTTATGAAAGAAAATTTCTTTTCTGTCTGATATTTGACAGTTTTGTTGGTCTCACAATGGAGGCATTCTCCCTAGTGCAATCATCTCCCTTGCATTATTGCTATAGACCATGTGTCCCTCTTGCAGTAATCCTTTCAAAAAAATCTCTCCTTACATAAGACCAGATTCGATTTTTATTTAACACCAATTACTTAAAATTTTGTGTGTTTCTCTCTACCTTGCAAACCTACAACAATCCGATTAACAGGAAATTGCCCTCCAAAAGCTTGTATTGCCTGTGTTATTTTATTTCCTTAGGCCCTGCTAATCTTTGGCTTCAGATTGTTGACTTAAATCATGTAGTGCATTATCTTTGTTTTTAAGTAGGCTGGTGCATCGGTGTATCAGAAGTAGAAATTTGTTGAAAGAGCAAATGAATTCATAAATCTCTGACTTTCAAAATAATTCATGGGCTAGCAGTGATTAATATTTCTCAGAACTCACAAATGAGCAAAAGTGTTTTTTCCTACCCAATCAGTTTTTCTGGTTAGAAGACTGTCCTAAGTCTGTTAAGGAAAAGAACTACCCCAGCAGTTGGAGTCCTCTGCTACTAAGATTACTGGGAACTAACACATACTTCCTGGGAAAACGGTGCAGTTGAGTTGGGGTCAAATGAAATTAATGAGAGACTTAAGGTACAGTCAGCTTTGCCAGGTGGGAAGTAGGAAAAATACTGAGATGTCATGCTCTTAGGAACCTGACCTGACACTGATTCACTAACAGTTATCTAGTGGGATGATTTTATTTGTTGAGACTATGACAACTGTAGAAGCCAGGCTTTAATCTTTGAGGAAATGCAGAGGAAGGAGTCACAGTTCTGACATTTACAATGGGAGAAAGAGACCTCATTATTGAGGAGCCTCTGGGCTGATATGATGAAGTCTCTCTCTCTCTCTCTCTCTCTCTCTCTCTCTCTCTCTCTCTCTCTCTGTCTACACACACACACACACACACACACACACAGCAGCTCAAAGAACTTCAAGCAGCTTTGCATTACTACACAAGAAAACCCAGCTGCATGAATAGGGATACTCAGGAGATTACAGTGATCAAACTTAGTTGGTAGGCATTATATTCAGGAATAGCTTCAACACATGCAGTAAACATTCTTCTATAAGAAATGAAACACCATCATTGAAGGTACTATCGTTTCAGAATCTAATCACATATCCATTAATAACCTATAGTCAAAAGCAAGAGATCTGTGGTATTCTCTTAAGACCTCAGGTCTTTTATTGACATTTCAACCTGTGCATCAGCTTTGTCAAACTCTGCTTCATGTCTTTGTTCTTCAGACTATAGATAAATGGATTTAGCATTGGAGTCAATATAATTGATAATTGTTGCTATTCAATCCTTGACAGTATAGTTGGACAGGGGCTGAAAATAGACATAGCTAATGCTTCCATAAAACAGGGTCACCACTGAGATGAGAGCCACAGGTAGAAAACGCTTTATGCTTTCCAGATGCTGAAGGAATCTTTAGAACAGTGATGAGGATTCTTAAGTAAGAGATGATGATGCATAAAAAGGGGGTCATTATGACCACTAAGCCTTCTGTCATTACTGTGATTTCTTTGACAAAATGGGAGGAACAGGACAATTTTAGCACTGGTTGATCATCACAGAAAAAGTGATGGATGACGTTGGAGGCACAGAAGATGAGTTGATTAGTCAGAAGAATGTGCAGGAGGGAGTGTAAATGTGGAATGCAGAAGGAGAGAATCAGAAGCAAGACACAGCGTCTGTGACTCATAATGGTGATGTAGTGGAAGGGATTGCATATGGCCATAGTGGTCAATGGCCATGGCTGCTAGCAGGTAACTGTCTGTGTTTCCAAAGGCTATGAAAAAGTACATCTGGGTCAGACACTCATCATAAGAGATGGTCTTTGTCTCTGATAAGAAGTTCATCAGCATCTTAGGGATAATGACTGTCACATAGCAAATGTCAACAAAAGACAGGATGCTTAGAAAGAAGTACATGGGTGTCTGGAGATGAGTGTCTGAGTGAATGGCCAGGAAGATGAGCAGGTTTCCTATCACTGCAATAAGGTAGATGGGGACAAACACAGCAAAGAGTGGCTTCTGATCCTCAGGTCGAGAGGAGAGTCCAAGGAGGATGAACTCAGAGGATCTTTTTAGGTTATTTCTTCCCATAGTCGTGGGTTCACCTAAAGATAAACTATCACTGTAACAGATTCTTCCAACATCTGATAAAATCTGCCCCCAAATTTTCCTTTTATTCTTATCAGCAATTAAAAAAATTAAAATGTTACATTTACCTGCATTGTGGCTTCTTTCCATCAATGTGGGGTATTTAGAAATTAATATATATATATATTTAACTTTTTATTTATTTATTTTTATTTTTATTTTTATTTTTTAATTTTTATTGTATTTTAGGTTTTGGGGTACATGTGAAGAACATGCAAGATTGTTGCATAGGTACACACGTGGCAGTGTGATTTGCTGCTTTCCTCCCCTTCACCTATATCAGGCATTTCTTCCCATGCTATCTCTCCCTACCTCCCCACCTCCCACTGTCCCTCCCCTATTTCCCCCTCAACAGACCCCTGTGTGTAGTGCTCCCCTCCCTATGTCCATGTGTTCTTATTGTTCATCACCTGCCTATGAGTGAGAACATGCAGTGTTTGTGTTCTTGTGTCAGTTTGCTGAGAATGATGGTTTCCAGGTTCATCCATGTCCCTACAAAGGACACGAATTCATCATTTTTGATGGCTGCATAATATTCCATGGTGTATATGTGCCACATTTTCCCTGTCCAGTCTATCATCGATGGGCATTTGGGTTGGTTCCAGGTCGTTGCTATTGTAAACTGTGCTGCAATGAACATTCGTGTGCATGTGTCCTTATAGTAGAACGAATTATACTCCTTTGGATATATACCCAGTAATGGGATTGCTAGGTCAAATGGAATTTCAATTTC
>CAUYLG010031207.1:0-48790 GCA_963573385.1 Cacajao melanocephalus | reverse complement strand
TCCCATTTATTTATTTTTAATAATTTCAACTTTTTTTTCAGATTTGGGGTGCATGTGCAGGTTTGTGACATGGATATATTGTGTGATGGTGAGGTTTAGGATATGAATAATCCCATCATCCAGATAGTGAGCAAAGTACCCAACAGTGAGTTTTTCAACCCTCTCTCCTCATCTTCTCTCCCTACTGCATTAGTCCTTAGTGTCTAGTGTTGCTATCTTTATGTCCACTAGTACCTGGTGTTTAGCTCTCACTTATAAGTGAGAACATGATGTCTGTGACAGGGTAACTACAGACCAATCATTCTCAGATGGTAGAAGGGGTAGGATATGGTCCTGAACTAAAGGGTTTAGAAGATGGGGAGGAAGACTGAGAGACTTAGTAACTTAGTAACTTGCCTTTTCTCCATTTCAGATTTTATATCTTAGAGTCTGCTTGCTACATTATACCAAGACAACAGATAACATCATGACCAAGTGACAGTCACTTTTTGGATATTATGGTAAGTGAATTTATAGAAAAAAATTAATGCTTGAAAACACAATTTTTTAACTTTTAAATATATTATTGAAAAATAATCTCAGAGTTAAGTCAGATTTTTAAAAACCCCAATTCTTCCCAAAACCACTGTTTTTATTTAGAGTGAAAAAATAAAATATGTCTTAATCTAGTTTAACAGTATAGTAAGTCCTTACCTAATGTCATTGATAGGTTTCAGAAACTTCAACTTTAAGTAAAACTATGTAAAAAGAAACCAGTTTTCCCATAGGTTAATGGATATAAATGAGAGTTAAGTTCCTATGACATATTTCTGGTTACAAAAACATCACCAAATTTCTAAATGAAGGCCAAAACACTTCCAATATTAAACATAGAAATAAATGAGAACTATGCATACAGTTAAGAAAGATTAATGAAAATAAGTAAGATAATTATATTAGTCCATTTTCACCGTGCTGATAAAGACATACCTGAGACTGGGTAGTTTATAATGAAAAAGAGGTTTAATGGACTCACAGTTCCACGTGGCTGGGGAGGCCTCACAATCATGGTAGAAGACCAAAGCCATGTCTTACATGGCAGCAGGCAAGAGAGAGAGAATGAGAACCAAGCAAAAGGGGTTTCCCCTTATAAAACCATCAGATCTTGTGAGACTCATTCACTACCATGAGAAAGTATGGGGGAAACTGCCCTCATGATTCAATTAATTCCCACTGGGTCCCTCCCACAACATCAGGTATTTATGGGAGCTACAATTCAAGATGAGATTTGGGTGGGGACACAGGCAAACCCTATCAATGATTATTTACCCAATTATTCTCTTTCAGGTCTTGGATGCTGCATCCCATCCCCACAGCCTAAGGAGGAAGGGAGAAACCCACCCCGGACAGAGCACCATCCATTTGCAGGGCACACTCGCACACATCCATGCTCACTCAGACAGGGACCACTCAGCCATATGTCCACACAATTCATTTGGTGTGGACCTTTTGGGGATATAGGACACCATAAGAAAGGAAAAAAACAGTGTACCCAGAGAAAGAAAACCCATGCAGACATGGTCCAAATGTACAAACATCACTTATAGATTGGCCCCAAGCGGGAATCAATGTTTTTTTCTCATCAAGGTTATAATGAAACACTGAATGAAAGGATGTTATTCAATGCTGTGCTGTATAAAGGAAGCCTAGAAACAACTATCAAAAAGAGCACAAAGAGACAGTTTTGAATACAGCCTCATATTCTCTCTACCCATATCACAGAGCACCGTAAAATAAAGGGATTTATTGGAAAGCTGGGGAGAAGCCATGCAAGAAAATGAAGGGGAAGATTTTTACTTAGATGTAAAATCTGACACATTTGGGGAATTTAGGGTCTGCAGAATGAGAGAGAAATCACTTCAGAGGAAAGATTTTGTTCTCTAAGCAAATGATATTGAGCTGTCCAGATATTGTATTATAAATTAAATAAAGCATTTTAGACTACTGGGCTCCCACCTTTGGGCAGGCTAAAGAGGGGAAGCTAGAGGAGCATTCTATAGAGGAGCTATAAAAGAGAATTCTAAAAAGGCATGGGGCATATGACAAATGAGGTGGTTCAATGAAGACCAAATAAGATAGACACATACCAAAGACAGAGACTATTTTACAATTTTGCATAATTGGTCTTTTAGCTACAATTATAATGGAAGTGTAACTAAAATAATTTAACACAAGAATCTTTATTCCTTCTTCACTTGCACCATACATTCATTTCATCTAATACTATGGCTGTTTCATCATAAGAGTTGGAAATGAATAGATACAAATGTCATTCTATACAAACTAAATCTGCACTGAAAACATTTCTACCACTGGATTTTTCAGGTATATTCTTCACCATAAAAGAAATTAATTAACAAACAAAAGCAAGACTTACATGATTGATGATCTAATGACCTTTTAAACACTGACAATTTGCTCTTTTCTGGGTATTTCCAATGACACTATCATTATTAGTACCCTATTAGAGTAATGTTTTATATTTTGTTCCTAGACTTTGTATCTGACATATTTCTCTTTAATTTCTAACCTAGAGAAGGCCCATAAAGAATGTCATGAGAAAGGCAGCTCTCCTCTGAGACTTGGTATTAGGCAAAGAAAAGGTCTGTTTTCAGATCGGCTGCTCAGGTGGAATTACTCTCCAAGGGCAGTCTAGTTTCTCCGAGGTGAAATAGATCTCCCTTGTTGTCCTTCGGGGACTAATGAGATATACAGGTCTTCAATACCAGTCACCTCATGGACTCACTACATACTTTATTAAGGAGAAGTCGACGCTGGGAGCAACTACAAATATGAAGCTACTCTGATTTAGATGACACAGAAGCGCAGGTGAGGGTTTCTCCCTCCTGTCTCATTTGATCATTTTTCATGCTTTACCTGTGCTTCTAGGGGCCAACTTATCTTTTATTTTTTCTGCCTTCTCTGCTTCAAATGTTCCCATTTCTGGCTGGAACTTGTCTTTGGACAAAAAAAAGATTTACTTCTCTCTTGGTTCTTTTCTTCCCTCATTTTTGTTTATTCTCTTCCTGGCTCCTAGAGCTTTTCTCTTGATATTGTGAATGATGCGTCTGTTTTCTTCATCTCTCACCTCCTAAACATGATCTTCTTTATGAGGAAATGTGTCAGATAATAAAAAGGACAACAATTTGGCCTAAAAGGCTGTAGCTGTGTGACCCTAGGCACATCAGTTAACTCCTTTAAACAACAGGTTTCTTTTCTCTAAAATGAGGATGTTAGATTCTATCTCAGCAGCTCATCTCAGCACTAATTTTCTATGGTTCCTTTTCTCACAGAGCTGTCTACCTTGCAGCCCAGTAGATGTATATTAGTTCCCTATTGCTGCTGTAACAAATTGCCACCAACTTAATGGTTTAAAGGAAGGCAAGTTTATTATTTTATATTTCTGAAGATCAAACATCTGACATGATCTTCTTGTGCTAAAATCAGAGTGTTGACAAGGCTACATTTCTTTCTGGAGACTTCAGGGAAGAATTGGTTACCTGCATTTTCCAGCTTTTGAGAGCACCTGCATTCCTTGGGTTATGTGTTGTTCCTCCATTTTCAAAGTCCAAAACAGGATGTCAAGTCCTTCTCTCTTTGCATCTCTTTGAACCACTGCAGCTAAAAAAGATTCTCCATTCTAAGGACCCATGTGATTTGATTGGGTGCCTCTACATTATCCAGCATAATCCTCTGATCTCAAGTTCTGTAATCTGAATCACATCATTAGGTAATATATTCAGAAGTTATGAGGATTAGCATGTGGGCATCTTGGCAGGCAATTATTCTGCATTCCACAATGATACAGAAGAGCTGAGCCATCTAAACCCCACCCTTAAGCCTGGGACAGTGGCCCTAAGTGAAAACATCTGACCCCATTTTTCTGCCCAAATGTTGCCTTTCTATTCCACTCTGCCCTATCCTGTGCACGTAACAGACTTCAGCCAGCAGAGTAATACAAGCAGCTGAACGTCGAAAGGAGAAGAAGCAACTGAGCACCCAAGACTATGGAGAGATGTGGCTTAACTTCAGATGGCACAACTTCAGAGAGGAGCCCAGATGGAGATGCCAGGCTTCAGAGAAAGATCACCTTCTTGTCATACCATCCCCTTTCCAGCTCCCCTTCCACTGAGAGCCACTTCCACTGCTTAATAAAACCCTCGCATTCATCACCTTTCAAACCGAGCAGGCAACCTGATTCTTCCTAGATGCTGAACAAGAACCTGGGTACCAGAGGGCATAGCTCCTGACTATCCACTGAGCTTGTTAACACTTAGCTGTTCACAGACAGCAACTGCTGAAAGAGCATTAATTGTATCACACCCCTAGATGCTGCTGTGGGGCTGGAGCCCAAAAGCATTTGCCCCAGCTCCAGCACCCGCTTGCCTGAGTGCTCCCTTTCATGAGAAGTTGAGCCCAATGGGTTTGAGTGAGTAAAGTTCATCCCTATTGGCATCGAAGTGGCCAACTGGACCCAGAGCCAGTGCACTTCAGTTCCCACCTGCAAAAGGGTCAAAGGAACTCTCCTGTCGCAACAACATGTTACTAACACAAGCATCTTATGCCTAGCAGCACCAATTAAGCAAAGGTAACCAAGTACTTCTGTCCTTTTTTCCACTTTTCTTGTTTCAGAAGGCATCATAAAATGACCCTGCTCAGCCTCAAACTATCACCATCTAGAATGCACTCTTCTGAAGTCATCCCCACATTGTCCCTCAGATTAGATCTTTCAGAAACCTACCCTACATTCCTACCTGTAACTGTTCTGTCTACTGTCCCTGGTTGGACTCAGTTTGCTGTTAAGTGTATTTCAAAGGTTTTCCCTTTCTATGCTAGCTTCTCAACATCCAATTTCAGCTTTCCATTATTGTTCTCCTCTTTTTTAATCTTTGGTCATTCTAAGTGACTACTGCTTTCTTGGTTTACACTCTACATTCCCAATGGGGATAAACTGTGACACTAAACCTCTGGCTTCCTGCTGTGGTTTCAAAACCCTTGAATATAAAAGACATATCTTCTTTTGGACCTCTCAAGAATCTCAAGAGATTCTTGCACCAGCTATGAAGTCACCTCTTTAATTCCTTCCAGTTATCATAATCATTCTACAAGACCAACTCACAGGTACTTGACCAATGCAATCACACAAGGCTCTGTGCTCAGAAGAGGGCCCCATGCTTGGGGTTGAATGCTGTATCATCACCATCTTGAAATTTTTAGTAATTCTATCTTTGAATTTATGTTCGGTTAGTAAAGTCTGACAGCACAAGTGAAGCATGTACCAGAGACTTGGAGCCTCAGCTCACTGCCATTTCGCTACCATACTTCTTTCTTGGGAAATCCTAAATGTAGGAAAAGGGAGAGTCAAGGATGGTGCTGAATTGAAGGCAGAACCCAGGGTGTCTGTGAAGCTCTGAAGTTGCCCAACCTAATGACATGTTTCCTTGGGCACAGGATTGCCCTTTTCCCACTTTTCTTGTTTCAGATGGCATCACAGAATGACCCTGCTCAGCCTCAAACTATCATCATCCAGATTCTTGGGCACAAGATTGCCCAAGGAAACATGACATTAGTTAACAAATAAAAGACACCACGAAGAGCAGACAAAGAGAAAAATAATTTACCACTTCTTGAAAATGGAGCCCTGAATTTTTATTTTGTACTGGCCCCGCAAATTACGTAGTTGGCCCTGTCAGTTTCATTTGAGAGTTATCAACTTCGGCCTTTTTGACATTTTGGTCCAGTAATTCTCTGTTTGAGATGCTGTCCTCTGAACTGCAGGACATATAAAATCATCCCTGGCCTTTGGCCTCTGGATGCCAGTAGCACTTCTGCAAACTGTGACAATTAAAAGTGTCTTCAGACATTGCCAGTATCCCCTAGAAGAGGGATAAAATCATCCTATGGTTTGATTTTTGAAAAGGTAATCCTTATTCTTGATCTTCCTGTTTGATGAAGGTACTTATTTCTACCCTGAATTCTAAGTCCAATTATTCTAATTGTCTCATATTGGGTAAATCACAGGGGCTAGAATCCATCTTAGATTTGAAACTAAGCTTTGACCTTTATTAGTAGTATTAGTGTGAGAGAGAAAATCTTACAATCTAGTTTTCCAAGAATAGGGGAGAAAAATTATCTTTTCCTTCTACTCTCCTAAGTTCATGGCCTTTATTACAAAAGACAGATCAACAAGGGAAAAGTATACAAATTCATTCAATATAAGTTTCACATCACATAGAAAATAAAGACCTTCATATGAAAATGAAGATCTGAAGAAGCATTTAAACATGAATGGGTATTTTTTTGTACTAGATTTGATGAACAACGGGAAGTTCTGGAGAAATGTAATAGGGCAAAAAGAGTATGATTTAATGGTAATAAAAACTTAGCAAAGCCTATTTGTTCCAATTATTCTCTGTGTCCCTGTGTCTTTGGAAATAAGGATGTTCCTTTCTTCCCACTGTAGAGAAGGCACATCTCATATGAGGACCTTCTGACTTGCTTCAGGGAAAGGTCAGAAATTTCTTCCCAGGTTTTATGACCTGCTTTAGTGGAGAAGGTAAGGGGGAAGGTCAGAGTGAACTTCCTGCTTCTGTGATCTCAAATTATTCCTTCACCTTAAAATGTTTAATATGCCAAGGTGCAGCATTTTGGGGTGGCGTAACCTGAATCCCATCACTACCTTTAACTGAAAATAATAATTATAGCAACATATACAATAAAATATTATTGTGAATATTAAATGGTGTAACATATGTAAAGTTCTCAGCACAGTTCCTTTGTCTGGCACATATGGATAATCACATGATAATATTACTATTATTCTTATATTGGTATTATTAAAGCCAATGCCATCACTCCTAGAAAACTATATGGTACTGGTTCCTTTGCAGTGTTAACTTCTTCCTTGTACTGAGTTTTGTTAACTTCTTCATTGTAACATAACCACCAGTAGTTTTGTGCTTAATGCTGGTCTTCCTTGTCTATTGATTTAAATTAACATCAGAGTCCTTCCTAGAGGTTATGGGGCTTTGATAACAGAAGCTAACATAGCTGTATCTTCTCTTTCCTGCAGGGTAGCCCAAATGCCATCTCTTCACACTTTATTCCACTTGGATCTCCCATAGAATTGCTGTTTACCATGGAAGGGCTGATTCCAATTCTCATGTCAATCACTTAAAAGGCAGAAACTGGCTAGCCTAGACTGGTAAAGGGCTTTCTGGTTCATTCGTCAGTCTCCTCTGATTCTCTCAGAGCTCATTCAGATGTTCCCAATCCCAAGAGAGGCCTCTTTCAGCAGATAATAATTCAACATATATGAAAGCACCAAAAAAAATGCTGATTTCCTCCCATAAATAATAAATAATTACTAATGAAGATAATGGTGGCAAAGACTGTGGTACTTAAGAAAGAACCTATGAGGATTTATCAAAAGAAAAATCCATTTAAAAATTAAACTATTTGCAAACATGCCGAAAGTCAAAACTAACAATTGAAGCATTTCTCAGATATGGCTGTAATAACATAGCATTACTATAAAAATGAACATTTGGATTAAATACAAATATATCTTTACACATACATGCACTTGCATCCACATGTTCACACAGTCTATTTTTGGATCTACTGCATAAAGCATTGAGAGTGAAGCAATAAAACTTTCAACTTCTTTTTTTCTTTTTTAAGTCAAGTATTAACCTGGAAGTTATTTAACTTGACCAAAGCACTAAGTTATTTAAGGAAATACCTTGAATTAATTTCTCATTTTCAAATTCCTTGCATATTCATTCAACAAATTGAGTTTTGTTTTTTTATTTTTAATTCTTGATTCAATTAAACAACTGATTAATCACCAAATCTACTGAATGATTTACTATTATATTTATAGAAAGTGCAGAGGTTGCGTTAAATATGTTGGCAGTTTCATTCAGCTAAAATGTGTTTGTGTACCCATGGTTCTCTGTACGTGATCCATCACCACACTAACTGGTTTGTACTCTATATGATGCCTGTCTGTCTGCTGCACTGAACTGACAGCTCCTTATGCCAAAGTTCCTGGCAAAAGTTAGGCCCCAAAACATATTCACTAACTTGTGAATTTTCTAAGGCAAATCAAAACAAATTCACTAACTTGTGAATTTCTAAGGCAAATCAAAACTATGTTGAGATACCATCTCATGTCAGTTAGAATGGCGATCATTAAAAAATCGGGAGACAACAAATGCTGGAGAGGATGTGGAGAAACAGGAACATTCTTACTGGTGCGAGTATAAATTAGTTCAACTATTGTGGAAGACAGTGTGGCAATTCTTCAAGGACCTAGAAATCGAAATTCCATTTGACCCCACAATCCCATTACTGGGTATATATCCCAAGGATTATATATCCATTACTGGGTATATATCCAAAGGATTATAAATCGTTCTACTGTAAGGACACATGCACACGTGTGTTCACTGCAGCACTGTTTACAATAGCAAAGACTTGGAACCAACCCAAATGCCCATCGATGATAGACTGGACAGAGAAAATGTGGCACATATACACCATGGAAAACTATGCAGTCATAGAAAATGATGAGTTCGTGTCCTTTGTAGGGACATGGACAAACCTGGAAACCATCATTCTCAGCAAACTGACACAGGAACAGAGAATCAAGCACCACATGTTCTCACTCATAGGTGAGTGTTGAACAACCTGAGAACACATGGACACAGGGAGGGGAGCATCACACACTGAAGTCTGTGGGGGGAACTAGGGGAGGGACAGTGTGGGGTAGGGAGTTGGGGAGGGGTAATGTGTGGAAAAATGCCAGACATAGGTGATGGGGATGGAGGCAGCCAACCACATCGTCATGTATGTACCTATGCAACAATCCTGCATGTTCTTTACATATACCCCGGAACCTAAAATGCAATTATATATATATATAAATTTATATATATGCAATTATATATATATATATAAATTATATATATTATGCAATTTTATATATATATAAAATTTATATATACATATAAAGAAAAAAGAAAAATTTCTTAATGAATATAGTAAAATAAATGGTAAAAATCAAAAGAGAGTACATATCAAAAGACAGTATATTTGGATGTGTATGTTTTTTAAAAAAATGGTTAAAAACTCATTTGAAATGAGGATATGTGGTTTCAATTATTTAAAAATCACATACTAAAATTCAGAAATTTTTTTTTCATGAAACAGATGAAGAAGTGTAGATATAAACCTAATAAAACTTAAAAGGAACTGAAATATACTATTTACCTGATGTTAAAGAATGAAACTAAATCTTAAAAATTAGAATTTAAAATTAGAAACCTCTTATTATTAAAGAAGTATATACCAATTCGGTTGTATTTTGGATAAGAACTTTTTGAAAGCGGATGATGTACCCTTCATAACCTAAAATGTTCCATGCATATTCATTTAAATTCCAAAGAGGATCTCATTATCTCATCCAAAAAAGAATTAATGATCCTTAATGGTTTCCGATGACACTTGTCTTTGTCCATTTCTCAAATGTGCAGATGACTTTAAGCATACAAATGTTTCTGCTCATGCTTTGACCTCTAAAGTTTCCTGCATGATTACAGGATTGAAAAGAAATCATTCTTTCTACACTTTGTTAGGAGTTTTGTACTCCTGTTTTACATATGTCAAAAAGCTATAGGTGGGTTTACTTTATATGTTTGTACCAAGCGTCTAGAATTTTAAAAATTAGCAAAACAAGAAAGGGACCTTTGTTGAGTCATAGAGTGAAACAAAGTATTGATGGTAAAGGTCCCTGTGCACCCTCATAGGGGGTTGGGATCTACTCCTAAATGCAACAGGAAATCACAGAAATGTCTTTAGAGAAGAGCAAGTCAAACAGACCTGAATTCAAATACAGCTTTACTGTCCACTCAATGCCCTCAGCTATTCAACAGATGCAAAAATAGTAACTATCTCATTCAATTATGATAATGATGATGTGAATGTGAATGACTTAGCATGGTACTGGACACCTAATAAAAACAAGCATGTATTAATATATTCAATTCAACAGTTCATTGAGAATCTAATATTGGATATAAACATGAACTAGTTTTTAAATTTTTTTTTCCAATAACCACCTTCAAATTTTATTGCCAATTCTTCTTTGTCTACCTTTTAACAGTGTCTTGGACAAATTTTGTAACTCTATAGTTAACTTTAAGTCCATTTTGAAATTCTAGTATAATACATGATTTTAAATTCTGACCACAACTACTCTGATGGTTGAAGAGGACTTGAAGTGGAGAGAGGGATTGATCTGCTTTCATTATTCTCCGTGCTCCTTTACTTCACAGTAGAGAGTCTAGCCTGGTCTGATTTTGAGATAAAGACAATCTCTTTCCATGGCTTGTATCCTCTATTGTTAGATGGTGCTATGGTCTCAATGTCCTATAATTCATATTTTAAAACCTAATTCATATGTTGAACCTAAAATTTATATATTGAAACCTAATTCATATGTTGAACATAAAATGCACATATCAAAACCTAATGGAGGTGGAACCTTTTGAAGGTGATAAGGTCATGAGGACCAAGCCATCATAAATGAGATTCGTACCCTTATGAAAGAGGTTCCAAACAGATTCCTCACCTTTTCCACCATGTGAAAACAAACAAAAAGATGGCCACCAGTGAAGAGGGTCCTCAACCAACAGAAAATTGGCAGGAGCCTTGATGTACTTCTGGGCCTCCAGAAGTGTGAGCAACAAAGTTCTGTTTTTGATACGCCATCCCATCTATGGTATTTTGTTATAACAGCTTGAAGAGACTAAGACAGATGGTGCTTAGGAAGAACAAAAAGTGCAGGTAATTGTCTGCTTACATTGCTGGACACCTGTCTGGATTGGAGTTGTCTCACGTGATATCATTATTTACATATAGTGGCTCTACCAATACAGCAGTCTCAAGTGGACTGCACGTGGTTTTCTAGTAATGAATTCATCTTCACTCCACTACCATTCAAAGCTAGTAACTCCCTCAGAGAACAACAGCTACATTTCCAGGTGGCCTGACAATGTGTCCAAACCCCAATCCCTATGGATATTGTATTGCTTTGTTAAGCTGCCATTAAACTAGTCCAAAAGCTCCTCCTCCTTTTTTATCTACTGTGCTCCTTCCTGTAGAAAGATACTGTCTGCTAAATATTTTTAAGAAATCTGTTGTGGGAAAGGCACCTTTTTCTTCCTAGCCATCCTATAGTTACAAACAACTGGGGAAAATTTTTCCTGAAACGTCACCTTTGAAATCTCCATTTGAAAAGTGTGAACCATACTCTAATTTCATAAACATTCCTAAACTCAAGCTGCTCAAGAACTTCACCCCGTTTTTCACTGATACAACTCAGGATGCTTGAAGACTGTAACCCAGAAAGCAACCACACTTAGGCCAAGAGTCCAGTCTCTCCTTCTTGTAGGACTTTCTAATCGCTCTAGTGATTCTCTCTAAGCATAACTTCCTCTGACTAGTAAAAGTATAGGAGTTGGTGAGGTTAGATATATTTATCATAAACAGTTCACCCCCTCAAAATAGATGATCCCAAACTCTGATTCTTCTCTCCTTATCCCCATCCCCAGATGCCTTCTTGTATGAAGTAGGAGGGTTAGATGATAAAAACAGTAGAAACAGTTCTACCACTTTCTTAGGAAAATATAAGGGATTTATCCTAGTAATTTTGGAGATAATTGGGCTACTTCCTTATGTAGGAATGGAATAGCCTAGTGTGCAGAGCAGAGATGAAGAAGCAGCTGTGATTTTGGAAGTGTAAAAGAACAGAAAAGAGCAGGTTGAATGTTTTGAGCTAAAGCAAAGTCTCACATCCTAAGTAGGATAACAAAAAACTACCAAAGATGGGAGAGGGAGGATACCACCTTGATAATCTGATAATAGATTTGGCTGGTAATGTGTAATTTTTTTCCAAGGTTGCATTATTATGTATACAGTTCAGCTAACAAAGACATTTTAGGAGTTAAGAAATATCACCAAGATCCATAGGTAATATTTTATTCCCTGAAAATATGGATTCCATATCACAGATAAGCTTTTCTCCATCACTTCATTGGCTTTGTTTGAAAAATTCTGCTGGTTATTCATTTAATTGTTGACATGGCTCCTGCTGAATGCTAGCATTGTGGTGGTGAGTTATACAAGATTTTTCTATGAGAATTGCTTTATTGTTAGGAATGCAGGCAAAAATATATCTAATAAATTTAAAAACATATATATATATATATACATATGCAATTGTACTCCAATTTCTTCTTTTTCACCATCTGTATTAGGAGCTTTTATTATTTAACTTATTAATTAATATCTCAATTTGATAATTTGAAACCATTACTGGCAAACCACTTATTTTCAGTTGAAAGTAGTTAGGGAAAGTTACACTTTTGTCTTATCCTTAGGCATTACAAATTCCTGAGTGTTATGCAAAGCATTACTAGAATGATTTGCACAACAGGGGGTTCAGTTTTTAATAAAAGTGACTCTTATTTTTAATTATAGCAATTAAGATCTTCTTATTGGCAGGCAGACTACTGCTTTGCAGTCATGAGACTGCTTCTGCCATTCCACTGGGCTTAGAATATATCCTACTCTTTCGGTTATGAGTCTCAAGATTATTTAACATACATAAGTAATATACAGAAGGCAGAATTCTTGAAAATAAATCTGAGGAACTGCTTTTATCTCTGTAAGCTCAGATTCTCCTCATATGTTAGGAAAAGGAAAGAAAAGAGGCAATGCATAAAGAATGAATATGTATCTTTGCAGAAACCTTAGTTGGAAATATTTTGTCATTGTACCATATTGTGAATGAATATTACACTTCAGCTTGGTACATACTTGAACAATATGTTTTAAACAAATGACATGTTCATTTTCTCACTCTCTAGATGTGATCCTCATAAAGAAGAATACCCATACAGGAATTAAAACTGCCAAAATGCTAAGCCTTGTGACAGTTCTATTTCTGTGGTAGACCTAATTAAACCCGAAAATTTCCAATATTTTCACTGTCATCATTTATGGTGTAATTAACACTTTTTACTGGTAAAGACAGTTGTTTTCAGATGAAGTCTTTCATCTTGTTGTGGTTATAACTACAAAACTGAAATAATAAAACCATAATTATGAAAATTTCGTAGCCACAAGTTTGCACATGAGACTGCTCTACATCTGAGCAACAACAAAAGGTAATTAAATGCAGACGGGAATAAGATTGCAGAATCAGAGCACTGCCTAGTGTTTCTATCTTTCTGATACATTTTAACAATATTTGTAATTTGGCAAGCTATGTAGATGATGGCATTATTATAAACCTAGAAAAATGTATATTTTGAGCAGATGGAGCAGCTAACTACAACAGTGTGGATGAGGAAGAGTCAGAGAACTATACATAAATATTATGATGACACCTGGAAGTCTGTACAATTTATGTAAACTAGCAGAACAGTTGGTAACATATGAATCTGTAGTCTGACATACATACACACACACATACATATATGTATATCTTCTTGGATATAAAGTGTTAGGCTAGATAGTAATATAAGCATCCTGTAGATAATTGATCAAATTCACTTCTTAATATTACTATAAAGTCCTCAACGTGTATGTTTTTAAATTTCCATATTTTACCCCAATTCATTTCAATAAAAAATATTATACAGAAATAGAGCTCCATTTATAGTAGTTTTCATTTAAGTGGAACAAGGTTGAAATAAATGGAGAAAATTGACATTCTACTTTATTGGTCATCATAAAAAATGAAGAGAAAAAAATGTTGCTGTTACAGAATGATTTGATCAATTGTATTGATGGACTGAGATAAAAGTGCTGAGAACTGTATCTCAGGTTGGCACAGCTCACTGAAAGCAAATTTGCTGTGAATGATGATAATTTGTACCGAAAGAAATTAGTGCCAATTTGATTAGGAATTGCCCTTCTGTTCGGAATTCAGTCGCTAACATATCTTGTCGTGGTTACAGCTTTATCTAGAACAGAGGAGTAAAACAAAAATGGTCCAGAGAGGAAAAAGAATGATTACAGGGACACTCTTCTCCTTTGATTTGTAATTTTTTTAGGGCCAAGAAAGCTGTACAAAAGAGATGATATAATCATATGTTACATTTCATGAAAAACTATGCATTTTCCACACCTGAGGACATTATGATAATTTATCTTAAGCTTGAATGAGGCATGAAATGAAAATGTCTCTAGCTCTTGTTTCCCCTTCATTTTATGAGTGAGAATAATAGATCTTCAATTTAAAAAACTAACCTTTATACAGAGCACATTATCATTTTTAAAGTGCTTTCACAACTTTAATTTTGCTTAATTTTTACATCAACTAAAACAAAGTCATAGGAAGACTAAGATTCACAAAATACAGGTGTTCATAGAGAGCACCCTTTACTGTACTGAACTACTAGGCGTGTCCCTCATAGAGGAACTGAATTGTCTCTCCAGCTCTAATTCACTGTCCTTCTATCCAGTAAGTCTGTGCAATTCTTTAAAACTTTTAGAGAGGTTCTACAAACAGGTCTTAGTCAATACATTTCTGAACTTTGATTTGTCAAGGATAGTAAGAAAGGTATTGGCTGGCCTTCTTTATTACTAGATGGCAAAGTTCACATCTCTTCTCTTGAACTTTCAAATATAATTGGTGCATACTTGAGTAAAACCTTTATTGAAGCATTAATGTAAATCAACTGAGAAATCAAACAATCATCAAATTTTTTGTATATAATATACAATATACAAATATATAATATATATTATGTATTTCATATATCATATATTATATTGATATAATGTAAATCAACTGAGAAATCAATCATCAAATTTTATATATATAATATATAATATACAAATATATAGTATATGATATTGATATAATATACACATATTATACAAATATACAAATATATAATATGTAATACATGTATTACTACCTCCTTGCATTATATGATATATATATAACACATAATATATGATACATGTCGTAGTATATTATATACAAATACATAATATATACATATATATTATATACAAATATATAATATATACATGTATATTATATATACAAATATATAATATACTACAACATGTATCATATGTGTTGTATATATATTTATTTATATATCTATATTATATATTATATAATGCAAGGAGTTTGGGGAATAGGTCATGTGGAGAAACAGCCAAATGATGTTCTTGCCTTAACATTTATAAGCCAGAATTTCCTCATTCATGTCTCTTCTCAAATGTCTTCTTTTGGAGAAGCTTTTAGTCCTCACTCTAAAGAAATTACAACCCCTCACCCACATCTCCCTGCCATACACACATAGTATAGCTTGTCTCTGTTTTATTTTTCTTTAGAGCAATTATTATTACCTCTGTTTTACTAGTACAATCATGCTCCATAGAATACCATTTGTCAACAATGGACTACATACAGTGTTCCCCCATGAACACCGAACTGAAAAATTCCTGTCACCTAGTGACATCATAGCCATTCTAATATTGTAGCACAACATTATACCTTTTCAGTATTCACTACAGTACCATGCTGTATAGGTTTGGGGTCTAGGGACAATAGGCTGCACCATATACCCTAGGTGGGTAGGTTAGACCATCTAGATTTATGTAAATACACGGTGTGATGTTCACACAATGACGAAATTGCCCAACGATACATTTCTCAAAACATATTCCTGTCATGAAGCAAGGTATGACTGTATTTGTTGATCTGTTCATTATATCTCAACATGTAAGTTCTATGAAGTCAATCATTTTGCCCTGGATCTAAATAATGCTTGACACATATTAGTAATAAAAACTAACACTAAAAAGCTCTTATCACATATTAATTTATTTACTTTATTTCCCTATTAAATGGATAATCCAGCTTCTCCATTTCAGATATGAGAAATCTGAAGCACAGCAAGTTTAATAACTTGTCCAAAGTCATACAATCAGGAAATGATACAGCTGAAATGTGATCCCAAAGACTCTGGCTTAACCACTATGTTGTAGACCCCTAAGATATACATATGAATTAATAAGTGGATTAGTGAAAGAATGTTGTTATTTGCTATGGTTTGTGTCTGTGACCCTGCCCAAACTCACGTCAAACTCTAATCCCCAATGTTGGAAGAGGAGCCTGGGGGGAAGTGATTGGATAATGGGAGCAGATTTCCACTTGCTCTTCTTGTGATAGTGAGTTCTCACGAGACCTGGTTGTTTATAAAAGTGCATAGCACTTCCCTTTTCTCTCTTTCTTCCTCCTACTCCAACCATGTAAGACATGACTCCTTCCTCTTTGACTTTCACCATGATTATAAGTTTCCTGAGGCTTCCCAAGCCATACTTCCTATGTAGCCTGTGGAACCATCAGCCAATAAACCTATTTCTTTATAAATTACTCAGTCTTAGGTAGTTCTTTATGGAAGAATGGACTAATATAGAAAATTGGTACCTAACAGTAAAGCATTAACATAAAGATACCTAAAAATGTGAAAGTGGCTTTGGAACTGGGTAGATGTTAGAACACTTTGGAGGGCTAAGAAGACAGAAATATGAGGAAATGTTTGGAACTTCCTAAAGATTTATTTAATGGTTGTGAGCAAAAAGCTGACAGTAATATGGACAGTGAAATCCAAACTGAGAAGGTCTCAGATGGAGAGGAGAAATTTATTGGGAACTGGAACAAAGGTCACTTTTGTTATACGTTAGCAAATAAGTTGAAGGCATTGTGCCTCTGGCCTAGAGATCTGTGGAACTTTAAACTTAAAAATGATGATATAGGGTATCTAGCAGAAGACATTTCTAAGCAGCAAAACATTCAAGATGTGGCCTGGCTACTTCCATCAGATCACCACTATGCTTAAGCAAAGAGGTGATCTGAAACTGGAACTTTCACTTAAAAGGGAAGCAAAATGTAAAAGTTTGGAAAATTTGCAGCCTGGCCATGTAATACAAAAGAAAAACCTATTTTCAGGGGAGGAATTCAAGCTGGCTGCAGAAATTTCCATAAGCAAAGAGGAGCCAAATGTTAGTAGCCAAGACAATGGGATAAATGTCTTGAAGGCCTTTAAGAGACCTTTGCAGCAACCCTCCCATCACAGGCCTGAAGTCCTAGGAGGGAAGAATGGTTTCTTGGGCCAGGCCCAGGGCCCTGATGCCTTGCACTACCTCAGGACACTGCTCCCTGTGTCCCAGCCACTCCAGCATTAGCTATGGCTCAAAGGGCCCAAAATATGTCTCAGCCCAATGCTCTAGAGGGTACAGTCCATAAGCCTTGGTAGCTTATGCGTGGTGTTAAGCCTGTGGGTGTGCAGAAGGCAAGTGTTGAGGCTTGGGATCCTCCACCTAGATTTCAAAGGATGCATGCAAACTCCTAGATACCTGGCAGACATCTGCTCTAGGGGTGGAGACCTGATGGAAAACATCCATAAGGCCAGTATGGAGGGGAAATATGGGATTGAAACCTCCACACAGAGTCCCCACTGAGGCACTGCCAAGTGGAGCTGTGATAAGATAGCCACTATCTGCCAGACCTCAGAATGCCAGATCCTCTGACGGCTTGCACTGGGTGCCTGAAAAAGCTTCAAGGACTGAATGTCAGCCCGTGAAGACAGCTGAGAGGACTGTGATCTGCAAAGCCACAAGAGAAGAGTTGCAAAGCCTTGGGAGTCCACCATTGCATCAGTATAACTTAAATGTGAGACGTGGAGTCAAAGGATATTATTTTGGAGCTTTAAGATTTAATGATTGTCTTGCCGGGTTATGGACTTGCATGGGGCCTATAGCCTCTTTGTTTTGACTGATTTCTCCCTTTTGGAATGAGTGTATTTACCCAACACCTGTATACCCATTATATCTTAAAAGTAACTAACTTCTTTTTTTTAAATTTTATAAGCTCATAAGCAGAAGGAACTAGCCTTGTCTTAGATGAAACTTTGGACTTTCGATTTTTGAGTTAATGCTGAGATGGATTATGACTTTGGGGGACTGTTGAGAAGGCATGATTGTATTTTGAAATGTGAGAAAAACATATTTGGGAGGGACCAGTAGAAAAACTGTATGATTTGAGTGTGTGTCCTCACCCAAATCTCATGCCCAATTGTAATCCCTAATGTTGGAAGAGGGGCGTGGTGGGAGGTGATTGGATCATGGGGGTGGATTTCTCTCTTGCTGTTCTTATAATAGTAACTGAGTCCTCATGAAATCTGGTTGTTTACAAATGTGTGTAGCACTTTCCCCTTCTCTCTTCCTTCCTCCTGGTCTGGCCACGTAAGACATGACTCCTTCCTCCTCACCTTCTGCTGTGATTGTAAGTATCCTGAGGCCTCCTCAGCCATGCTTACTGTACAGCTTATAGAATCATCGGCCAGGTAAACCTGTTTTCTTTGTAAATTATCCAGTCTTCAGGTAGTTCTTCATAGCAATGTAAGGATAGACGAAGCATTATTAGTTAAGACTTGAGTAGTAAACAAATAGACTTTATTGAGAAACATTTCCGACTACAGTCTACTTTTGGAGTTTTGAACCATTCATGCATGGTCTTTGCCAAAAATACTATTAATTAACTTGAAATCTGAAAATAGACGGGAGTTTACTCAAGATGCTTTGTTTAAAATTCTCCTAAACTACCTGGTCAAGAAATTTTATAAATATTGGTGTTTGGTTTCCTTTTCCCCCCTTTATAGACTAATCTTTTATAAAATGAGAACTGCTATTAGCCAATTTGCTAATTAGGGTCATGTTTACTCTAGTGGAACAACAAAGCATCCACTTGATCATTTATTACTTCCCATAATAAGAGTTCAAGCACTTGAATTTCAAAACCAGGCAAATTATCAGTTAGGTCTCAGTTAACATTCTATTCCCAGTTAGGGTGGAATTTAAAAGTTTGTATTAAGTTACTAGGGTTTTCTTTAGCTGAAATAATGAATTTACAATAATATTACAATCAGCATCCATTAACTTGTTGATGAGTTCTTCTGTTAGCCTGGAATTCAAAGTTTAGTAATAGCAAGTATATGATATATGTGTAACTATATTGAGGTTTAAAATTAAAAATATCTTGTTGTAAGTACTTATAATAAAAATGACCAGCCGGGTACGGTGGCTCACACCTGTAATCCCAGCATTTTGGGAGTCTGAGGCAAATGGATCACAAGGTCAGGCATTTGAGACCAGCCTGGTCAACATAGTGAAACCAGGTCTCTACTAAAAATACAAAACATCAGCCAAGAATAGTGGCCGGTACATGTAGTCCCAGCTACTCAGGCAGGAGAATCACCTGAACCTGGGAGGTGCAGGTTGCAGTGAAGCAAGAATCATACCACTGCACTCCAGCCCTGGGGACTTCGGGAGACTGTGACTGTCACAAAAAAAAAAAAAAAAAAAAAAAAAAAAGAAGATCATTAAGTTCTCCTCTAACAATATACAGTTTTTAAACATACTCAGTTTTCCTACCTATAACCTATGATTCAAGGTGAATCTAAGATTTGGAATCTCATTTAGGAAAGTCACTTGTGTTTTTTTGCTCTGCCTGAGCTCCCTGAAGCTGGTGTCTGTAGGATGTACTTTTCTAGGCTTCAACTCTGATCTGCTCTGCAGCCCAAAACAAGATGAAAAATGTGCGGCAAAATCTTTGAGAGTCAAGACTACCTGGAGTTTTATTTATTCAATTTATAGCTCTAACTCAAAAGAAAGCCTGAAGGATTGGAGTAATAAATAACATTTTTTAATACAAATATAGAATATGCCATTCCTTTCACCAAAATTCTTACCCTATCTATTATCTTAATAACAAGGGTTAGTAGCACTGATGTTTGGCTATTTGGAATGTACAGCGTATATAAATGCTTATATATTAGAAAAGTAAAAATAATGATTTAACATTGAATATGGCATTATTTACTTATTTTATACAATATACTTCATGTCTCTGGATAAAGGGAAACTGGTGTATTTATTTTCATTATGAATAAATTGTATAGACTCAATTCGTATGACATCTTACCAGTAACAATACAATATGTTTCAAGCTACATTAAAGGCAGGAAAGCAAATAGTTTGCCAAGTTGTAAGCATACTGTTTTCACCCAAACCAGTTCTTCAATGTAATACTTAATAAAAAGGCTGAATAGCATGTGGTACAGTGCTTGACAATTCATATGATCCAAATACATATTTTGAATTGAATTGAATTGGCTGAAAACCCCACATACAGAGAGACTTTTGAATGATGTTAATTTATTGTCTCTGAAGGAAAGAACACTTAATCTCAGGCAAACATCCTCTAGTGAATTCTTCGTTTGATTTATACAAAGGGCATCTATTACAGTAGTATAAACATGCACAACACTCTCCAAGAAAAAAAAAAGGAAGAGAAAAATATGAAAGAGTAAACAGTGAATCATTTAAAAATCTTTTTTGTGCATTTTGTCTTACTTTGTTTTTTGTATTAAACATAGCACAGTTAAGTTAAAATAGTGCTTAGTGCAAATTATTCCTGAGCTGATCCAAGGTTTAATAAATAGGTGATTACTTAGCTGCAGGGCTTCAGAAATCCAAATTGCCTTCTTGAAACAAAGCCCTGCCCTATAGTTCTGGTCCCAGTAAAATATGTCATAAAGGCAGTGGCTGTGGATTCAGAAATCTCATCTTCAGTATTAAAAACCTAGTTATTATCTTAGTACAAATAGAGAATACACCCCCTAAAACCTCTTCTGTAAATTATTAAACTTTTCTATTTTTTCATGCTACTTGTGATTTTGTTTGCCCATAGTAATTAGTGGAAAACCCTTAATATTTATTAATAGTTAACATTGTGAGCATTTACTACATACTGGGTTCTGTTCTAAGGAAGATATATTAGCTTTAATCCTATAAAAACCATATGAGAACATTTAATACTACCAGCTAATTTCCACAAAGGAGGAATTAGAAAAAAATCACTGGCTCCTATTCAGAGTTGGGCATCCTTCATTGGAACACCTCTGACTCCCCGACTCCATACATTCCTCCTTGGGTGTTGTTAACATATTCCTGATGCCCACACATTTGTTCTTTCCTGACCACAAGTATAAGTATATCTGCCTTGTCTGGAGATGCAGCATCTCACATAGGTATCAACACTATGTCCTAGAAAGCAACTAAACTCTTTGCCATAGGACCTGAGGGTTGTGGATACAGATAGAAAAAGAGAGAGAACTCTTCCACTTTATAATACATGTGGCACCACATGGGCTATATCCTCATCTAATCTCAATGCTAGATGTCCAGCTCCCTTTCAACCTTTATCACATCTAAATCCTTTGCCCAGTAAATCCAAACCAAACTCCTCCTGTCTCTGGCCTCAGCCAAAGCTGTTCCCACTAGGATATGACCCCTATTTTCCCTGTTAAGGAAGAAGTCAGGGTCAGGTACAGTGGCTCATGACTGTTATCCCAGTACTTTGGGAGGCCACGAAAAAATAATCACTAGAGGCCAGAAGTTTAAGACCAGCCTAGGCAACATAGTGAGACTCTGTGTCTACAAAAGATAGAAAAAAATAACTGGGCACGCCTGTAAATGAGCTACTCAGGAGGCTGAGGCAGAAGGATTGTGTGAACCCAGTAGGTTGAGCCTGCAGTGAGCTAAGATCGTGCTACTGCAACAGGGTGAGGAAGGAAAGAAAAGAAAAAGAGAGAGAGAGAGAGAAAGAAAGAGAGAAGAAAGAAAGCAAGAAAGAAAGGAAAGAGAAAGAAAGAAAGAGAGAGAGAGAAAGGAAGAAAAAAGAAAGAAAAAGAAAGAAAGAGAAAGAAAGAAAGAAGGGAGGGAGGGAAAGAGAAAGGAGGAAAAGAAGAGAAGAGAATGAAAAGGAAGGGAAGGAAGGAAAGGAAAAGGACAGAAAGGGAGGAAGGGAGGGAGGGAGGGAGGGAGGAAAAGAGGGAGGGAGGAAGGGAGGGAGCAAGGGAGGGAGAGAGGGAGGGACGGAGGCAGGGAAGGAAAGAAAAGAAAGAAGTCAGAACGTGGCCTGAGAGAGACAACTCAAAGAAAGAATTTAAGAAAGTTGCTGTGAGCCTCTATAAGAAACAGAGTAGTTTCAGTGATGGTTAAAGAAGCCACAGGTTGGGGGAGTCACCTGCCAAGTCAGAGGCCCCTCCTGCTGCTCCAGCCTTGTTCCCAGCTGGGTCCTCCAGCATGACTGCACCTGCTTTTACTATGCCGTATGCAGGAGCCCACTAAGAGAACACAGGCTGTTAGCAAGAAGACAGTAGCCAAGAAGGAGAAAATAAGAGGAGAAAGAGGAACAAACTCAACAGACAACAGAGAAAAGTTGGCTCAAAAGGTGGCTGAAGAGAGGACTCACAGTGAGGAAGACTGCTGAAAGTTAGGAGCTGGACAAGCCAGAGGGAAAGTAGAGCAACTCTAAAGGCGAGCAGAAGGGAGAATGAAGGTGGCAGGAGGAGACGAAATGCATTCAGCAATAAAAAGAAGTCAAAGTTCCTAAAGAAGAGAAAGTCCCACAGGATGAAAGAAGCATTTTCAAGGACAAGAGCAGGAACGCTGTAGACAAAGAAGTGACTTGAGCAGATAATGAAAGAAACAGGAGAATGGAAGCTACAGATAGGAAAACTGTTGACCTACGAAATGGTGCTATCAGTATCTACACTTCCATGTGAGGCACACTCTCCAGGAAATAGAATTCTAGCAACTAGCTCATCTGTCCAGAGCTCAGATTAATTGAGACTGACAATAGAGTGCCCTGTCCATTTGGAAAAACAACCAAGTGAAGATACAGAGTCTATTCTGAATGAAACGTTTAGAGAGATTATAAACTCACCCATTGCTTGGGCCCAATAGTCAAGGCTGCAGGGAGCCGAGATCACACCACTGCCCTCCAGCTTGGGTGACAAAGTGAGACTCTATTTCAAAAAAAGAAAAAAAATACTCTTCTAAAATCTGAGTGGGGAATTGGGCACAGATTCAATAGTGGGCATGTCAATGTTCTCATTCTCTTCAGGTTGAAAGGCAAGGTCATCTGCTGAGGAAGGGGTGGACACGAGTCAAGAAAGCCAGAAAATGTTGGGAATAATTGCTGAGAGAACAAGATAGAAGATGGCAAGACAAGCAAAACAATGACAAGTAGTGTAAAGTTTTAGTGAATATTGTTGGATAAAATAATTCCATAATTAACATAGATATGGACCCTGTATTATTAGATATTAGGTATTAGGTAGTATATTTGGTGATATTTAATAGAATATTTAGAAATACACTGACTTTGATTTAATATAAATAGACCAGTAGTTTACCTCTTTGAGGTGATATGTCAATAGGGCCCTATATCTAAAATGCTTTTCTGGCTACCTGGAATTCCTCTAGTAAAAATGCACTTATCTGACTATGAAAAGCTTTTCAAGGCTGGCATGGTTACTCCTGCCTGTAATCCCAACACTCTGGAAGGCTGAGTCCGGAGGATCACTTGAGGCTGGAAGTTCACAACCAGGCTAGCCAACATGGCAAAACCCCATCTCTACTAAAAATACACAAATTAGCTCGGGGTCATGGCGCACACCTATAATCCCAGCTACTTGGAAGGGTGAGGCATAAGAATCGCTTGAACCTGGGAGGCGGGGGTTACAGTAGGCCAAGATTGCACCACTGTATTCCAGCCTGGGTGAGGGAGTGAGACTCGGTTTCCAAAAAAAAAAAAAAGCTTTTTAATTCTAATAATTTTCTTCTAAGTTCTTCTAAAACTCTGAGTATTATTAGCTGAGGACAAAGCCACAGAGTAATGGGAACCTATTTTTTTAAATAGAGGGTTGCTTCCTAGGGACAGATACCACGGAAGCCTTGAAACAGGACTTGGAGATGTAGACCCTGGAAATGAGCAAATTAAACCTACATTGATTTTTAAATTTTTACTGCTGTAAAAATCTCAGTATTCATCTCAAGACCTTCTTGATAAATAGTTACCACCCTGGAAATGTTTCTTTCCACAAAAGATCAAAATTATTTTTCCCCAGAGTTCCTTTTATGATCCATCTCTATTGAAGTGACAGGTGTATTTGTCCTTGGGTTTCTTCTATCACATAAAAGCTGCTAAATGCCATCTATTTGTGCATGTGTGCATGCGTGTATGTGTGTGTGTGTGTGTGTGTGTTTTCTTCACTGAAGCTACAATGCAAGAAGCATTGATTTTGTTGACTGAAAGGTACCATGCTCTCAACAGAAATGATAACTTGCCATTTATTATGAAATTTGACCTTGGTGGCACAGCAATGAAACTATTGAAGGGGATCAATGTGATATCTTGGGGGAAAATACCATTTAAAGTTAAGGTTGATGAAGGTCATTCTGTCTTATAATTCTCTCCTGTACCATTTGCAGTCAGTAGTGAAAACAGGAGAAAGAAAGAAGACCAATATTTTTTTCTATGAAAACCTTTGACCTTGGAGGAGACCTATTAGTTTAGTAGAACACAACAATGAGTCTCCACAGTGGGTGGAGAACAAAAGTGTTTTGCATAATTAAATTGGGGTAGCTCCCAGAAAGGAAGCATAAGAGATTTAAGGATGAGACCAAGTACTTGGGCAGAAAGCAAAGCAAAGCTGATGAATCACACTGCATTCATGCAGAGCAAAGAGGTGAGAATGAGAAAAAAGTCAAATCTCATCCTGGAGGATGAGATAAAAGTCAAAAGGAGTGAACTAAAAGTTGAAAACTGGAGTTGCGGGGGGGGGCCATGCCAATGTAAATTCTAAAAATCACATATTATTTGGTGAGGACCTTCCCATAGTACTGAAATAATGTGTTCACCTCATTTTATTCAGGTGTTACAACAACATAATTTCATTTGATATCCAGGTTACCACTCTAAGTTCTACACTTCATGAAGATTTACAACATTTTAGAAAGTGTTAACTTAATTGAAATATAAATGCCTTATTGACATTTTATTCTACACATTTTACGCTAATTTTTGGTTTTAATGTGCTGCTTTTTTTCAGTCTCTATACTACACGTAAAAAAATGCAAGTGAGTATTTATTGATATATCTCATTTCACTTAACTCTTCAATTTAAGTTTAACCGATATGTTCTGTATCATGGGTCTCATTGCAATATCTACTAAACAAACTGAAGCATTTCATGAGATATGGTTAGTATAAATACAGACACCTGTATACTATACCTGATACAGATTGTTTGACAAACATTATCCATTGATGCATAAGTGAAATACATGAAATAAATAAATCCCAAACTAGTTCATATTACACTGTATTTTTTAAATGTTCATACATCTGCAGTAGATATTTTTAAAGTGAGTATTAAATGTGAATTTTAGCAGATTTGGCATTGGCATTGTACTTCTGAGAGAAAAAATGTGAATAAAACTTCTAGGTAACTCAAAACATGAACAAAATCATACACTAATATGTTTACTAAAAGGCACTTAATGGTCAAAACATTTTTAATTGTGTAGTCAACATTTTGAAATAAAAAAACACGACAGACGAATTGTCTTATTACTTTCCTAAATATTTTTTTACCAGGCACTCACACCACATATGATTCTTTTAAACTGATAAAATGCATACCTATTTATCCTTAGTGTTAAATGTAAAAATGTGAATTAAGTCTGAAATCATAGGTTTGGTACTCATGAGGTTAAAAAAGAATTAATTTCGGCCGGGTACAGTGGCTCACACCTGTAATCCCATCACTTGGGAGACTGAGGCGGATGGATCACAAGGTCAGGAGTTTGAGACCAGCCTGGCCAACATGGTCTCTACCAAAAATACAAAAATTAGCTGGGTGTGGTGGCACGTGCAGGTAGTCCCAGCTACTCATGAGACTGAGGCAGGAGAATCACTTGAACCCAGGAGGTAGAGGTTGCAGTGAGCTGAGATGGAGCCACTGCACTCCAGCCTGGGTGACAGAGTGAGACTCTGTCTCAAAAATAATAATAATAATAATTTTTAAAATAAAACAGTAACTTGTGTTTTCTTGTTCTAATTTCTCTGGGGGTTGAAACTTCATTTTACTTCACAGTTAAATTAGGTAATAACTGAAGTCTCCTCTTTTACCAAGTTGTGAATTTCATATGAAAACACTGCTTAGAAGCGCTCAGTAAATAGCTCGACTCCCCATGCCTAAATTAAGCATTTGAGGTAATGCACCATTTTTTTAAGATCATAGTTGTATTTAATGTCTATAACTTCAATGTGGCAAGTGGTACCCTGGGATTTCCCCATTTTTCTGTAACACATGCATTCACATCAAAACATGCACAGAAGAGACAAAGTAAAATCATCACATAACTATTTAAAGTAAAATAATCACATAATTCATTTTTTGAAGTGAAAATAAAGTCAACGCTGATAAAGACAGAAAAGCATTAAGTCAATATTTGAAGAGGGAGGGTGAATACCAACTGCCAATTTGCTAATCAGCTCTCATCAATGTCCAAGATGACTGTCTTTCATCGAGAATGCATTTCAGTCTCTGTTTATTAAATTTCAGATGGTTTACTAAAACTGCCAACAAGAGGACTAATTGATGCCAATTACAGGGTCTTTCTCAGAGGAATTGGAATGAGTCCACATGATCATTTCATACACACGACTCAACTTCACTCAATGTAATAATGATGATTAGCCACCTTGATATCATTATAGATAAAAATACAATCTCTGAATTGTATTTTAAGATATTTTATCAGAAGTTAAATCAAGATAATTTATTACTGTCATTAATAGAGCAAATTTCCCAGAATTTGGATTTAATTTTTAGTTGTCTCTGTATTACCTTCTCTGCAGAAATGCAATATCCAGTTGCATAAGAAATAGGAATATATTTTTCAAACATTGTGGATATGCTACTCTTGAAAAGTCTTTTTTTAGAAAATGCAAAAATAACACAAGCTGTGCTACTATAACACACATGTCTGACTTAGTAACACAAAAAACATTTTAGTCTAATTCTGAATGACAGTTGCTGTTTCTGCTCTTGCTTTTTCTAAAGTAAGTAACTGATCATATCTCCAGAAGTTAATGTTCTGCCTCCCTAAACCCCACTGAAATACTCTCTTCTATTTAAAAGCTATTGTACAATTCTACAGCATCACATTGTATTTATTCTTGTAGGTAAATAAATGGGATGGGCATAATGGCTCACACCTGTAATCCCAGTACATTGAAAGGCTGAGGTGAGAGGATTACTTGAGGCCAGGAGTTTGAGACCAGCCTGGGAAACATAGTAAGACAGTCTCCTTTAAAAAAAAAAAAAAAAGAAATTCTTACATGGCAAGAAGAAAATCTCTTCTTTATATATTCTTAATAAAAAAATGGTAGGATTATGCCTTAAAATGAACGAGGAGAACAGAGGATAAAATCTATCATTTATCGATTCTAGGATATACTTGCACTAAGTGTTTTATACATATTGTCTAATTTAATCCTCAGAGTGTCTTTGTGTTGTTGATATAATGATTCCTTCTCAAGAATGAAGAAATGGAAACTAATTATCTGTTAGCACCATTATGCCAAAAATAATACAGAATGGACATAGAAGGAGACCTGGAAGGTACGACTCATAGCCACTATGGAGTTCAAATGGTGAATGACTTTGTCCTAAGTATAAATGTTTTTCATATGAGTCAAAATTATTATATATATGCTTAAGTTCATATAGTAAGTAAATAGGGTTCTTTGTTTTTACTTAAAAATATATGTAGAAATTGAACCGATTTATGTTGTTCTAGATAAAAGTATAATATTTTGGTACAAAGATTGGCAGAGTTTCTCAGCTAAGTAAAATTATTATTTTTAAAATCTGTTAGCCAACCAGAAACCAAATGTCATCTGGAGAACACAATATACATATCCACCTCTGGTTTAAAAAAAGAGCCAAAACCTAAATTTCCAAACATTTAGAAGGAAAGAAGAAAATCCTGGAAAAGTAAAGAGTATTACCGAAAAAGAGACTATAAAAAATCACCGACAACATGATAGAATTGGCCTACACATTACGACTATCATTCTTTCTACCTTAAGTCCACTGAAACTTTTTCCTTTTCCTGTAGGTTTCAGATGAATTTGGAGCACTGAAATGCCTTGTTTCAGTTTTACAGATTAAAATTTGTCACAACAGCAACAAAATCAAAAACAACAAAATAGAAACACGTATCTTTGACTTTAATCTGATATTACTAAATGTATTCACAGAAATGTTCTATCTATTCTGCTCTTTCCTTGTTTTTGGCAGGTTTGTGAGTCCCAATTTTCTATTAATTTCAATCTTAAAATCAAGCAATTTCTTCACCTGAGAACCCTGGCGCAAGTGGACTAAATGAAAACGGTGCAGGAATACAAAAGGATTTACTTAACGAGAGGTTAATGAGATCTGATAAACCTTCCTAGGAATTTCAGGATAATTTTCTCATTCATTAAGATCAAATATAGAAACATGTGCCAAGAGATTTCAAAAGTTACATTAATAAAAGCATGGAATTTTCTGATGTCTCCATAAATAAGAAAAATAAGGTTATGGTGTAGAGATTTTTTTCTTTAAATACCATCACCTGGAACCTGGGGCACATGAATGAATGAATGAATGAAAGGTATAAACAATTGACTGAAGTTTACACTTAGCACAAGAAAAGAGTTTAATTATTTTAAAATGCTTTTTAAAATCTCAAACATCATATCAGAGCTGAATAAAATTATTTTCTCCTAAGCCTATTTTCTGAAAGATATGTATCAGACATTGTATATTGTATCTAAAAGCTTTTTTTTTTAAATAAAAATGTTAAAAAAATGTCTGCAGAGAATGGAGCCCTAACATGTTGGTGATCTCATTTTTAACTGTATAATTTATACATTGGGAATTTGACATGAAGAAAAATATTTCAGGCTTGTAGTAGAACAACATTTTGAATGTCAAAAAATTCTCAGAGGACATGATAACAAGAGCCATTCAGTACAAAATATTCCATGTACTGTAACATACTGAGAACTGTTCACTAATGAAAAGCAGAAAATAGTAAGAAATAAATTTAGGTGCTGAAACATTTGCTGGTATTGCCAGAGGAATACAGGGAAGCTCTGATTCATATGTTATGGGAATGAAAAAGAAGATACTTGTCTAGGAGATTTCTATCAGAATTAACTTAAAATACTCACATACTCTGGTCTTACTACCTTGCATCTAGATGTTTCAACAGAATCTTTCATTTCTAAACAACCTCAGCCAGAGATGAACATTTATGCCAATAAATATCTAAGATCTGAAATAATCACTAGTAGCTGTCTAAATCAATACAATCAAGAGAATTATTAGTTCAAATGAGGGAAGGAAATACAGGGATTATATGATATACTCTCGGAATTTACAAGCTATTAGTAATCTAAATATCATACATAAGGACAAACCAAGTGAATTATTATTAAACTCATTTATTACAAAATGGGCAGCTTAGTCCTGGACAATACTTCAATAATCAATACACAGCCTATGCAAATCTTAGGTCTTATTTATAAATAAATACACGGTATAAATATATTTTTCTCTGAAATACTTTAATGAGAATTCACATTTTCTTCTAATTAAAAAAGTTATTAAAATACATCTTATGTACTTGACATATTTGGTAATGCTTTATGTAGAAGTAACTGAGATCCACCTTGCTTTTCTTATAATTTAGGGGAGAAAGTTAAAAATTAACAGAGGATATTTTTGATTGAATGAAAATAAAGAACATTTAAGTATAAAATGATGAAACTTGAGAACAAAAACTTAGTGGATAATATAAAATAAAAGATAAGTAATAAAATGTTCTTTCTTATAATAGGAAATAAGATTTTAAAAGATACAATGATATGAAAGAAACAAGAACTTTTTACTTAAAATGGAAAGTGCTTATAAGATAAACAATAGAAAATTCTTATGAACAATAAGATCATTATTTACTCATCTCTTTGCATCATTATGATGGTATATAAAATATGCTTAATTCATTTAGCATTAATGCTACAGAAGAGACAAAATATCTTTTATTGGGCTGGGCATGGTAGCTCACACCTGTAATCCTAGCACTTTGGGAGGCCGAAGTGGGAGAATCACTTGAGCCCAGGAGTTCTAGGCCGGCCTGGGCAACATTTTTGTCTCCACCAAAAATTTAAAAATTAGCTGGGCATAATGACATGTGCCTGTGGTCCCAGCTACTCAGGAGGCTGAGGTGGGAAAATCACTTGAGTCCAGGAGATTGAGGCTACATTGAGCCATGATCATGCCACTACACTCTAACCTGGGCAACAGAGTGAGATTCTGCCTCATATCATATATATATATATATGATATATGATATATATATATATGATATATGATATATATATGTATAGAGAGAGAGTATCTAAAAGCTTTTTTTAAATAAAAATGTATATTTTACTATATGGCTGAGTCTCTTAAAAGAGAGATTAATGAGAGACAAAAAAAAAAAAATATATATATATATATATATATATATATATATATTTTACTTCATGGCTGAGTCTCTTATAACAAAAGACAGATTAATGAGAGAAAAAAACATAAAAATGTATTTAACATAAGTTGTACATAGTGCAGAAGCCTTCATAAGGAAATGAAGACCCAAAGAAAGAGTTAAATCTGCTAAACAATGAACAGATTTTTGGAGTGGGTTTGACGAAGAGTGAATAGTCATGGAGAAATATGGTAAGACAAATGGGATGTGAGCTAAATGTAATAAACTCAAGAGACAGAGCAAGGCCTTCTTGTTTAGATTCCTGTCTGTATTCTGTGTCTTTGAGAAAATGATGCTCCTTTCCCCCAGGTAGAGGGAGAGCACTTCTCATATTAGAGTGTGTTGACCTGGTTCAGGAGGTGGTCAGAAATTTCTTCCTAGGTTCTATGACCTGGTTCAGTGGAAAAGGGTTGGGGAAGGTGAGAGAGATTTTCCTGCACATTTTGATTTTCATATTTCTTCAGTTTAGATATTCAATATGCCAAGGTGCCACATGTTGAGGTAGGATGTCCTGAATAGCATCAGTGTCCACTAAATTCATTATAATAACTAAAATTTAGTATCTACTATAGAAAGTACAATATGCTAAGCATTTTAAATATACTTTAATCCTCGCAATATATTAAGCCCGTTGTAGAGACATACAGAGCAAGTTGCACAAGTGATAAAACAACATTTTGTGTTAGTTAAATTGAAAGCATTGAATCAGGGATTTTAACCAACACTCCAAATCCCATGTTCTTTACACACTATACTGCTTCTCACAATCACTTTTCCCACAAATATTTATGGCTTCTCTAGTGTGAATCCACCATTGTGTTAGGTTCCAGGTACTATGCTGGGTGCTAAAAGCCTGATAGGGTCTGGCTCTATGTCCCCACTCAAATCTCATCTTGAATTGTAATCTGAATTTTAATCCCCACGTGTAGGGAGAGAGATGTCATGGGAGGTGATTAGATCACGGAGGCAGTTCCCCCATTGTGTTCTCATAATAGTGAGTTCTCATGAGATTAGTTTGTTTTATAAAGGACATTTTCCTGCTTTACTCTGCATTTCTCTCTCCTGCTACCTTGTGAAGAAGGATGTGCTTGCTTCCCCTTCTGCCATGATTGTAAGTTTCTGGAGGCCTCCCCAGCTGTGTGGATCTGTGAGTCAATTAAACTTATTTTTTTTTTAATAAATTACCCAGTCTCAAGTATTTCTTCATAACATCATGAGAATGGACTAATACAAAGCTGAAGAGGCAGAATGTATGCATAATAGTGTATACTTTTTCATGATACAAATTTGAATTTGAATCCAGTTTCTGCTCTTTGCTCACTTACTACGTGACCATGGGTTGATTATGTACTTCTTGGAGTCTTTATTTCTTCTCTATAAAATAGCAATGGCAGCAGGCTCTTCTTCATTTGTTGTTATGAAGATTAAGCATTTATGAGCATTAAGTACCTAGCACAGTGCCAGCCATAAGATATACAGACACAAAGTAATATCTATTATTATTGGTACTTCACAGAATTGTTCTGAAGATGAAATGAGTTAACATCAATTTCTTAGCAGATCAAATATATTACTTTTAATCTTTATCATTGTACTAGAGAAAGACACAGTGCATACCTCTTGGGCCAAATAATTCTGGTTTTCTATGATGTTGAAACCCATAGATAATTAACAGAAAATTATAGACTTAGCCTAATGAAAACATAGTTACTATTAACTAAACTGCTTATAAATCCAGTCTGGATTTTGCAGGTTATGTGACAATAAATAAACAGGAAATCATCATCAACAAGAGGTCCTTCTGCTCAAGAAAAAAAAAAAAGTTCTTGCTGTTTTGTCTAATATGTCTAAACCAAAAAGACTACATTTACTATCTTTGGATTTTGCAAACAATAAATATTTATTGAATGGGTGTATGATTCTTCTTTCAAGATCTCTCTCTCTCTCTCTCTCCCCCCCCTTCACCCTGACTCTCTGTGTGTGTATGTTTCCAAATTAGTCTAACTCAAGAGGAATATACATATAAGAGAAAGAGCAGATAAGGAAAAAGAATTGTGAAGGATACCAAAATACACTATCCCAAAATATCCCTCTTTGGCATCTGGAGTATTTTGAACTAAAGGCCATTAAAAAGCAGCAAACTTAGGAAAAGCTCTAAAAACAAGGCACAAGTTTTCTACCTATAAAGAAAAGTCTTATGTGGAAAAGGTATCTCTCTCTCCTGTACCAGAAGTGGTAAGACTCTTAACAATTCTTACCAAAGGAGAAAGCACCAATGAAAATCTGCATAAAAATCTTATTAAATGGCTCTTATTTAACATATTTTTAAGTCACCTTTCTATAACTTGTCTCTTCCATCTGAAGATGAAAACCCCTTTTTCTTTGTTTAGCCTAAGGTGGTATACAAGCCCAAGTTCTAACTACCCCGTTGGGTTTCTCCTCACTGAGTGCTCTCATGAGTATGTACAATGCACATCTTACAAACTTTGATTTTTCTCTTGTTAATCTGCCTTTGATCAGTCTTATTTTCAGAGTCCCAGCCAGATAACCTAATATGGATAAAGAAAAATAAATGTTTTTTTCTTCCTTAGAGTTGGATAGAAAAAAGCAAGTTTGACCTTGGGAAAATTCTTGTCTCTTTTCTTTTTGCAATCAATAAAAGTTGTTTGGTTCTTGATGGTTGTGACCCCAGAGTAATGGAAAAATCTCTGGCAAAGTGTTGGAAAAACAGAGTCTGAATCTGCCTTTGCTGTATCTCTTCATTTCTGTGAGCCCCTTCTGTAAGAATAATAATGATGTCTAGCAAGTACTGAGCAATTACCATGTCAATTTCTTTATATCTATGTAATCATTTAATCCTACAAACAATGAGATGGATATAGATGAAGGGCCATTGGTACCGGAAATTTTTTTCAAACATTTTCATTTCAAAGCTAGTTTGCACTAGAGAATCTGCATTATAACCCAGAGATTCTAGCAGTAGAGAATCATCCTCAACTCTAGGGGAGGAAATATTACTTCCTTCTGTGCTGCTGGGTTCTTTGGCTGGTCTAAAAATTAAATTGACATAAGACATTAACAGGAGAAAAATAATTTTAATTACTTATGTATACATAGAATCCCACAAAAAGATGGGACTCAAAGAAGCTAGATGATTCAGGCTTACATATTTTCCTGAGCTAGAGAAAGTAATAAGGGTTTGAGGGAGTTGGGATGGAGGCAAATTATGAATGAATAAGGAAAAATGCCCAGTTAATACAAGATGGTGAGTAAAAGCACCATAAAATAAACATAAGCTTTGTTATGCAAGTTTAAGTCCATGAGTAAGGGTCCATTCATTAAGAGTCTCTAGTGATTTTGTCATCTTCTATTCCTGAAGCAGAGGCAGACACACTTACAAAAGGAGATTTCCTTTATAAATGTAAATTTCTCTTACAAATGGGCAACTTCTCACAGTTATTTCTGTATCAGGAGTTTCTCAAAATAACAAACTCAAAATAATATGCAAAAGAGGCATATTTTTGGTGGGTGTGTCCTGAGTCTCAATACAACTAACACACTTTGCATAAAAACGAAAGAATGAGTCTAGAGTCTAGGTGGGCTCAAGGACTCCCTTCCAACACCAGCATTCTTTGCACTTACGTGGTTATGAAAAAGATGACTTAATAAAATTGACTACCTACAAGTGTGGGAATTCTTTTAGCTCACAAACATGATACTTCAAAAAAAATAAATTCTTCTGTTTTTCAGATGAAACAAGTAGAGATAGAACCTTTAATTCTTAATAACAATTTTCATAGGATAGTTTTGTTTTACTTTCAAAGCATAACTCAAACTTCTCCTAAGGGATGTTTTTACCCTTCTAACAGAATTATATTGGTAGATGGTTTCTCTTCCTACAGAACTTTTTCTTTAATGTCAGTATGATTTCTTTTTTATACATTTAAAACATTATGTTGTATTTTTTTTGTTTGTTCATTGTTTGTTAGCTCCTGGCAATATTTACAAAATTGAGAAAAAATACAGTCCCAAGCAGTGTGGCTTAACATCTTAAAGAAAATACTAACACGGGCATATTTCACACACAGACACACACACACACACACACACACACCCTCCTCATAAATAAATCAATTCAGAGTTTCAGATGCTAAAGTCTGACAGTTGCCACCATTGACAGTTTCAGCTACGGAGGGGAGAGGGTGTCATTCTGTCTTTATTCATTTTCACTTTTATTCTGTAACTGTATAATGTGAGTGAAACCTGTAGTTTAAAAGGAAAGAAAGGGGTAGGCTATTCACTCTTTGGGTCTATGCAAACCACTTGAAACCAATTAGGTGTCAACAGAATTGTTAATTATCCTGGGGTCACCACCTTTTGTGAAGCCTTTCAGAGTGAAAGGGAGGTGTAGCTTATCACACAGCAGGTTCAAACAACCCTTTAATTGACAAATTTTATACTCAGCAGTTGGGTTGGCTGGAGCGGTTAAATCACATTTACTCTCTCACACAAGAGAAAATAGATAGACCATTATGTTTGTTATTCATTCATTTATGAAACAAATATTTATTGATTCTCTGGTTTTAACTTGAGGATTTGGCTACCAGTGGTTAATAACAGACGCAGTCACTGCCCTATGAATATTACATTATTTTCTTATGAGAGGATACTCTTACTTCCCAATAAACAAATAATTAATTAAGAGAAACTGTAGGATACATCAGAAAACTCTAAATCTAGAGGCTTCTAGAGCCTAGGCTACTTTGTCTCCTAATTCTGGACCTGAAAAGTCAAGGTGCCAAACCTTTGCTTAGGCTAAAGAATTAACAAAGTCTTCATAATACAGCCCTACACCAACAAAACACCAGCTTTCTCCACCTACATTTTTAATTCCAAGATGACCATTCCCCTTTGAAGAAGCCACTATCACCACCTTCCTTTTACCACTATCTCAAAATGTAATATGGATTACATTGAAACCTACACCTTCACGCAGAATCAGTTAAGAATTATAGTTAAATTGATTTTAAGTATCCTTAGTAGTTTTAATATACTGTGTGAAAAATATCCTACATCAGAAGCAAAAACCCTGAGTTCTGATTTCTGCTCTTACACTTAGCAGCCAACTAATATTGGGCAAGTTTTAACTTCTCTAATTTTCATTGCCCTCCTCTGTAAACTGGGGCTGAAATGATCTCTCATCCATTTAACAGTGTTAGTATAAAGCTTTCAAAATGCTATATATAAAATTAATTTGAAAATTCATCAATAGTATGTATACAGCATGTAAAATTGCTATAACTGTATTTTACAAACTGGAAATAATAATGCCTATAATCCACCCTGCATAATTGTTCAGTTAAAACAGTAGTTTCCATGGTCAAATCCAAGAACCTCCGATGGTTCCTCATACTATTTAGGAGGTACATGAGGTCAGAACTAAGTCGATAATAATACTATTGGGAGCCCCAAAATCTGAGACAGGCCTCAGTTAATTCAGAAAGTTTATGTTGCCAAGTTTGAAGATGTGTGTCCATGACACAGCCTCTGGAGGTCCTGCTGACATGTTCCCGAGGTGGTCGGGGCACAGCTGGGTTTTGTACATTTTAGGGAGACATGAGACATCAATAAAAATGTGTAAGATGTGCACTGCTTCAATCTGGACAGGTGGGACAGCTCAAGGCTAAGGCAAGACGAACCAAAGCGGAGAGGGGCTTCCAGGTCTTGGGTAGATAAGAGACAAATGGTTACATTCTTTGGAGTTTCTGACTAGCCTCTCCAAATGAGAAAATCAGATATTCATGTATCTCAGTGAGCAGAGGGGTGACTTTGGATAGAATGGGAGGCAGGTTTGCCCTAAGCAGATCCCAACTTGACTTTTCCCTTCACTTAGTGATTTTGGGGGCCCCAAGATTTATTTTCTTTTCACTACTAAGACATTATTTGCCTTTTTCACTCGTATTCTCTCAGAAGCATATAGTGGGTTTTTCCAGAAGCTACATGACACGTGATACTACAACAGATTAAATGAAAAAGCAGATCTGAAAATCTAGAAAAGTGTATTTTTTAAGCCAGATATTAAAGAGCTTTTCCAAAATATTTTAAAATGCAAATCTTCTCAGGAATTATTTTCTATTTTGGAAAATGATTCAAAATGTTCTTAAAATATGTTATTTATATTAACATAATACATTTATTGTATATTTTAAATAATAAACATTTTAAAATTTTTCCAATTCTAATTTCTAACACAGTGAATATTGATAAATATTATCTATATATATATAACAGCTCTATAGGGTTGTAGAGGAGGAAATATACACTTCTAACTTTCCGTCACAGTCACCAGAGCTGTAGAGGAGAAAAAGTAATTTTCTCTCTACCCTTTATGAGTTCTTATCTGAACTGCCTGTAACAAAAGACAGATTAACAAAAGAAAAACAATCAGAAATTTATTTACATGAATGCCTCATATATATACATAGGAGATACCCAAAGAAATGAGTAAATCTCCAAAAAGTGGTTTAGAATTCAGGCTTAAATGCTATCTTCAGCCGGAACAAAAAGAATGGTACTTGGGAGACCAACAATGAGGAGGTGACCCAGAAAAGCACAGTAAAAAAAAGTGAAGTTTGCTATACAGATTTAAGTCACTGCCTTAACCATTAACAAAAGTTTCTCGTGATTTACAATCATCTTTCTCTTTAGGAGATACTCTTAATGGATATTTCCTTCTTAGATTTAGATTTCCATATAAAAAGAAAATTCTACTCTTTTTTCAGAGCTTTTCCTGTATCCAAAATTTCTTGAACTAATCAACTGTAAATAATTCTTAAGCCAAAACAGGCATATTTTAGGGTGGCATACTCTGGTCTCCTACAGTCATATTCTGAGGTAGCATATTCTGTTCTCCTGTAATGTGTTCAATATTTTTTTAAGAGTGTAAAGAGATCAAGACGCAAAGAAATTTGAAAACTGCCAAGCTAAAATAATATATGAAAAAGGGCTTTGTAAATGTGAAGTATCATATTCATAAAAACTGTTAAAATTAAAACTGCACTAGAATTAAATCATTTGTAAATTGACTTGTATAATTAACTATTCTCTACTTTGTGCTCCAACCTATTTCAGTCCACATGTTTGTAATAAAACCTGTTACTACATAGGATTAAGAACAGGAATCTGGCTGGTCGCAGTATCTCATACTTGTAATCCCAGTACTTTTGGGGACCAAGGTGGGCGGATCACCTGAGGTCAGGAGTTCGAGACCAGCCTAGCCAACATGGTAAAACCCTGTCTCTACTAAAAATAAAAAATTAGTTGGGCGTGGTGGTGGGCACCTATAATCCCAGCTACTTGGGAGGCTGAGGCAGAAGAATCACTTAAACCTGGGAAGCAGAGGTTGCAGTGAGCTGAGATCGCACCAGTGCACTCCAGCCCGTGCAACAAGAGTGAGACTCTGTCTCAAAAAGAAAAACAAAAAGAACAGGGGTCTGATGGCATCTAACACATGTGTTTAAGAAATAATGAAACAACATTAAATGATGGCAAAAGAGTGTATATGAAATTCATGTCTACATAATTAACCCAAAGCTACTTTTTTATTTAGGATGTGAAGAGTACTGGTATTCTGACACATTCTTTCCAAGAGAAATGCCATATTAGTAGCATAACAGGCCTTGTCAGACACTTAAAAAAGTTAAGGGTTGAGGTATGGGGGTATTTATTCTCTTCTCCTCTTGCTCTGGGAGCTGGGGGACATTGGTTTAGCAAACTAAGTATTCTTACCTGTAGTTTTGAATCCTAAGACAATAAAGCAAAGGCACAGAGAGAAACGAGAATATTCG
Organism: Cacajao melanocephalus; assembly: GCA_963573385.1. Classification (NCBI taxonomy): domain Eukaryota; kingdom Metazoa; phylum Chordata; class Mammalia; order Primates; family Pitheciidae; genus Cacajao; species Cacajao melanocephalus. The sequence goes on along the minus strand of CAUYLG010031207.1, from coordinate 10,310 downwards.
CAGAAGTGGTGACAGGGTTGAAAATTTAGCTGTGGGCTGGTAAGCTTCTCCCCTACAGCAGTGGTACCAGCTGTGGTGGCAATGAGAGTCCATTATTAGTGGCTCTAGTGTCAAAAACATCATCTTGGCACTGTTTTCATCAGCCTAGTCTCTGTTGGTTCAAGTCCAAATTCTGAGTCTAATTCATCATGGGAGCCTACCAATGATGCTGCAATTACCTTATCCTTCCAGTTAAATCATCTGCTTATTTCACCAGATTTGGGAATTTTGTTGTTTGCTACCAAGAACCCAACAAATACTGACTGGCTGCTGAATTAATAGATTTGGGCATTCAGTTCCAGTTTCGCTATGTTCATGCTCTGTGAACTTAGCCAAATTATTTTACCTCCTAAAAAAGGAAAAGAATAATAATTGTGTCTTTAGTTTTGGCTTATTGATCTGTATATTAAAGTTATTGATATGAAAATCAAATGAGATAATGCATGTAAAAACAGTACAGTATATGCTTGGAATAGATTTGAAATACAATCACAGAAAAGCACATTTCACAAATAAAACTACTCTAAGATTAATGTGAGTGAATATAGACAAGACATTACTCTTACGTTCTTTATATATTTTCTTTCCTGCGGATACACGTAGAGTTTAACACAAAATAACCAGTAACTTTTCTATCATATTCCTTGAATCCATTTCTGTTGCTGTATCAAATCATCGTTTCTTCTTTCTACTTACAGCTCATTCAATACTGTTTTTGTGAAGTGGTGATATTGGTATTTTGGATGGGACAAGTGTTTATTGTACAGGGCTGCCCCAAGCATAGCAGGAATTTATCATCATTGATCACTGCCCATTGATATGGTTTGAATATATGCCTCCACTAAATCCCATGGTGAATTATAATCCCTAATGTTGGAAGTGGGGCCTGGTGGAAGGTAGGGATCATGGGTAGGGATCCCTCTTGGTGTGGTGCTATCCTCACAATAGTGATTTCTTGTGAGATCTGGTTAAAGTGTGGCATCTCCCCTCAACCACCTCTGTCTCCTGCTCCTACTCCCTCCATCTGAGATACCTGCTCCCCCTTTGTCTTACAACATTATTGGAAGCTTCTTGAGGCCTCCCCAGAAGCTGATGCCAGCACTATGCTTCCTGTACAGCCTGCAGAACTGTGAGCCAATTAAACCTCTTATAAATTGCTCAGTCTCTGGTATTTATTTATAGCAATGCAAGAGTGACCTGACACACCCATGTAGGAGCCAAAGAAAACTTTCTCTCCATCTTCTAGAAGTTCACTGAAAATGAACTAACAAAAAGTGGGTTAATAGGAGATAAAGCACGTGACATTTAATGTGCATATTGATATGAAAGCTATACACAAAGTGAGAGACTCACAGAGGTGCCAAATGATTGAGGCTTAAATATTCTCTTCATAGGGGGGAAATGGATGGACCCAGGAAGCAGACATTATTTTGAAAAAGATTCTCTTTGGAAGCTGAATCCCATTCAGGCTATGGAAAGGTAAGGGGCAGAACTTCACAGGAACAAAAGTTGTCTTATTATACAGATAAAGTCCTCGAGGTAATCTCTAAGAGCTTTCCTCACAAGAATAAATACAAAGTCCGTTTGGGTGTGGTGATGTCTTCTAGTCTCATCTCCTCTACGGAGGTTAATCTTTCCTGGTTAATTGATGATGTTCCTTGGAAGGGTGCATTAGTCTGCTCTTGTGTTGCTATAAAAAAAATACCTAAGACTGGGTGTGGTGGCTCATGCCTGTAATCTCAGCACTTGTGGGAGGCTGAGGTGGGTAGATCATCGGAGGTCAGGAGTTCAAGACCAGCCTGCCCAACATGGTGAAAACCCATCTTTACTAAAAATACAAAAAATTAGACAGGCATGATGTTGGGCACCTGTAATCCCAGCTACTCAGGAGGCTGAAGTAGGAAAATTGCTTGAGCCCAGGAAGCAGAAGTTGCAGTGAGCCGAGGTCATGCCAATGCATACCAACTTGGGTGACAAAAGCAAAACTGTGTATCCAAAAAAAAAAAAGATACCTGAGATTTGATAATTTACAAAGAAAGAGGTAATTGGTTTATGGTTCTGCAGACTGTACAAGCATGAAGCCTGAATCTGCTCGGCTTCTGGGGAGGCTTCAGGGAGCTTTGACTCACGACCAAAGGCAAAGTGGAGGCGGACACATTACATAACTAGAGCAGAAACAAGAGAGAGGATGGCAGAGGTGCCACATACTTTATACATCCGGAATTGGAGAGAACTTACTCACAACTCACCAACACAAGGATAGCACCAAGCCATGTGAGATCCACCCTGTGACTCAAATACCTCCCAATAGGCCGCACCTTCCACACTGGGGATTACATCTCAACATGAGATTTGGCAGGAATATATATCCAAACTATATCAGTTAGGACAATTGCATTTCTTTTAGATATCTGTTCTGGGAAAGAAGCCTTGTATACAGAAAGAACATAGACTTTGGATTCATCTAGGAATAGACTGCAGACCATAGACAAGTTACTCATTCTCTCTGGGCTTCAGCTTTCTCATCCGTTAAACTAGAATAAGAATGATATTAACTGGCTGAGATTGATGTGGAGATTCAGTGAGATAATATGTGTAAAGCATTCCAAATAATGCTAGACAGAGTATGATCTCAGCGTGTTAGTTGCTACCAATGCCATTGTGCTAATATTTAGAATTGTCTATGAATTGGGACTGAAATTAGCACCAGAGATTTTAAAAAGTAAATGATACAGAATATGTAAAATGTGTAGCTGTTTATAGTAAATTCTCAGGAGACATTAGCTATTATATTATCATCCTTAAATATTCGGTTTACTTTCTATAATATAAAGTCAAGAAAATGGATGCTGTGCCTCCTCTATGTAACAGGGAAATTCTTTCTTCGCTGTAATATAACAAACGGAGCTTTATAAACTATACTGGCTTTTGGCAAAAAGTAAATTTTCAAACTGAGTGTGCTAAAGAATGATTTTCAGACAGTTATAAATGTAACTCTCATGCAAATATAAAATGAATATATGTCTAAAATTTCATTAAACTCATTAATGAAGGAACCAGTAGATGTTAAAACAAGTTCAATATTGAGTTTAAGGAACAAAGGTAAGAATGTTGAAATAAATTTTCTAAGAGATGCAAAACTGGTTAATATCCTATAGGACCATATAATGTAATAATTGCTGTTATATTTTCTACAGAGCAAAAATGAATTGCATATCATCCAGACAAAATTTACTTGCATTGATACAGACAGGAGTCACTTTTATTACTGTCAGTTTTCTATAATTTGACTTGTATTTCTGTAAGATCTAGCCCATAGAAAGCCAATTAGAGGTTCGTGACCCTATAGAATCAGATCATCTCTGAAAGTTTGCATGACAAGACTTAGCATTTCACCAAAAGGATTCCTGATAATATTGTTTGCCTATTTCCAATCTTGAATATTTATTTTTCAAACAAGGGCTGCTTATGAATACTGCCCTTTCAAGAAGTTATTTACTCTATGACAATTTTACAATACATATTAGACAGTCCCCTCTGCTCTATCTATGCCACTGTGTGTGTATGTTTATAGACTTTTAAAAAGTTTGCCAACTTCTTTTTCCAGTTGTATTTATTTATTGGTATATAAAAAGACTGCACATAATTAATGCATACAACTTGGTGAGTTTGACTCACATGTGTATTACCATCACCAAAATTCAGGTAATAATTAAATGTTCTTATTGTTATAATCAATGAAACTCATTAACACATTGTATCACCTAAAGTACATAGTTTACATTAAGGCTTACTATGTTGTACATTCTATAAGTTCTGGAAACATATATCCACTATCACAGTATCATGCAGAGTGGTTTCACTTTCCTAAAAATCCTCTGTGCTCTAATTCATGGTTCTCTCCCACCAACCCCTGGAAATCACTAATCTTTTTACTGTTTTCATAGGTTTGCCTTCTCCAAAATGTCTTATATTTGGAATCATAAAGTATGTAGTGTTTTTGTATTAGCTTATTTCACTTAGTAATATGCATTTACATTTTCTCCATGTCTTCTTGTTATGGCTTGACAGCTCATTTCTTTTTAGCACTGAACAATATTCCATTGTCTGGATGTACCACAGTTTGTTTACTGATTCATCTATTGATGGTCATCTTGGTTGTTTCTGAGTTTTGACAGTTATGAATAAAATTGCTATAAACATTGGTGTCCAGGTTTTTGTGTAGACATAGGTTTTCAGTTCCTTTGGGTAAATACCAAGAAGTGTGATTACTTTGTCATATGGTAAAAGTATGTTTAGTTTTGTTAGGATCTGAAAAACTGTCTCCCAAAGTGGCTGTACCATTTTATAACGCTACCAGCAATGAATGAGAGTTCCTGTTGCTCCATGCTATCTACAGCATTTAACGTTGTCAGTGTTTTGAAATCTGATCATTCAAATAGGTGTGTAATGATATCTCATTGTGGTTTTAATTTGTACTTTCCTAAGGACACATGATGTTGCACACATTCTCATGTTTTTCATCTACTGATTTTCTGTTCATGTATTTTGTCAGTTCCTTTAATAAGGTTGTTCATTTTCTTTTATTACGATCTAAAGTTCCTTGTATATTTTGAATAACAGTCCTTTTTCAGAGGAATATTTCATAAAGATTTTCTCCCAATCATTAGCTTTCTTCCTATTTCCTTGACCATATTTTTTTGCAGAAGCTTCTAATGACGTATTCCTCAAGCTCACAGAACTAATGAGTTCATCAAAAGTATTCTTCATGTCTGCTAGAGTATTTTTGATCTCTAGCTGTTCTATTTTATTTTCACTTAGAATTTCCATTACTTATCTGTCTTTGCAGATTGTCTACTTTATCCATTAGTGCTCTTAGCATAATACTCATCATTGTTTTATATTCTCCATCTGATAATGCCAGCATCCCTGCTACCTCCACGCCTTGTTCTTATGTTTGCTCTGTTCCTTCAAACTGTTTTCTGTTTTGTTTTGTTTTGTTTGGTCTTTAATCTTTTCTTAACAGTCAGACATTACATACGGGGTAAGAGGATCTGTTGTAAATATGAATTTTGTCATGTAGTGGTAAGGTGTAGGGAGTGAAAGAATTTTTCTGTCCTGTGATTAGGTCTCAATCTTTTAGTGAGCCTGTGCCACTGAACTCTGAAGTGCATGTGTTTCTCTCCCTTTAGGAGGGATATGATGACTAACAGAGACTGAGGCTGAGTATGTTCCTCCAACCAGGTAAGTTAGAGTTTGGTAAAACCCAGCAGGTTAGGCTCTGGTAAAATATATTTTCCCGAGTATGGGTCTTGTTAAGAAAAACAGAATGCCCTGGCATATATCAAAATGGTTCCTTTCCCCTATCCCTTGCCAGAAGCACAAAGGAATTTTTCTCCAATATTCACTATGAGAACCTGGTTGAGCTCCTGGAGGTAAAACTCACCAAAATGTCCCCCTCCCACAATGCCCTGGAATTTTTAATTCTCAGACTTGCCCATGCTAAGCCTCCAGGATTTGTCAATTACAGTTTTTTTTGTTTGTTTGTTTCCCTAGTAAATACTAGTTCTGGAGAAGTTTGCTTGTGGGTTTCTGCCTGTCTGTTGCTCCAATTTTGGGGGTAGTGGTTTACTCCATTCTCTAACAAATCTATGAAGGGTTGCTGATTTTTCAGTTTCTGAGCTTTTTATTTACTGTTAGGACAAAGTGAAAACTTCCAAACTCCTCAGATGCCAGATAGAAAATCCTCCTATTGCTTTTGCTGTGGTTTTACCTGCAGAGTTGATGTCATACATTCCCACTTGCATGTATCCCACACATTTTTTTTCCAAATTAGCCTAGAATTTCCATTGCCACTTCCAGAATTTGACCAAAAAATAACATTATCTAAATATGCTGTCTTTCTAGTCATAGTAAATGTCATGGGAATACTATGACTAATAGAAAAATGTTTCAGATGGGGCATTTATTTTGTTCACAGAAGGTTATCAATGTGAGGGGAAAAAGCAATGAATTTAAAAACAGTTTCTTCTTGTTCATAGGTACTAAATACTGTCCATCTCTTTAAACATTTTACTTGCCTATGGGCCCCATGGTAAAGTGATTTATACTCTTAAGTATTTTGGAAAGCAGTTTGTTAAGCAGAGAAACACTGAGCTGTGAATTAAAACTTCTAATGTGACACTGGAGGCACATAGAATTTTATCCAGATATTATAGAATATTAATGTATTTAAATTTTATTAAGCATGTCAATGGGAGTCATTTCATGGACATGTGATATCTAATTTCATTGCCTCCATTGGCCCAGCTTTGTCTCATGTTTTGTCCATTTTTTGCAGGTTTATAGCTTAACCGTTCTACACATAGACGTCATCTTCTCTATTTTAAAATATTCAGACACCTGCAACAACACATAGTCATAAAGCTCTTTTATATCACGTTATTCATCCTTCAGTTTGTTTTCATTATAGGTCTATTGGAAGATTTCCACCCTGAGCCTTATTCTCTTAGCAGTTAATTAAAATATTCTTGCTACTGAAGTGTACTGTATAGTGCTTATAAATTAAGGGACTTCAAATATTGTAGTTTTCATAGAGTCGCTAGGATTCTTCCTTTTTTTAAATTCCCACTATTTCATACTTGCAGCAATTTAGAAAAATTGCCAATGCATCAATTAACGCAAATTGTCTAAAGGATTCTATAATTTGAGCTTAAAATGCTAGCTCCAACCATGGAGCTTTGTATTTTCCTGAACTGCGACTTAAAATACTGGGTTCAATGTTCATTTACCTAATGTTCCCCAGTAATAAAGACATGTCTATTAAGGACATCTGTTACAATCTGGTAACCTCTAATTTTAATGGAGAATAATAGAGTTCATGTCTATAAGATTAGAGGTTATGGATTAGGTCTTTACACTGGTTTGGCGTCCTGGATATAATGTTCTGCCAGCCAACCTAATACATTCACAAACGGCCCAAAGTCTTGGTTCTGCAGGCCATTAAGAAAGATATTTAAAAAAAAAAAACCTTTATATCTTGTCACTTTGATCATTGGCTTGTTGAAAATCTGTCACCACCTGCTAGAAAATAATATTTTCTTTCTCTTTTTAAAAAGCACATGAGGAGACAAAAAAAAAAAAAAACAGTGAATAATTACACAGTAAAATGTACTCTGCCAACTAACTAAAAGAGGGAAGAAAGAGGCAGAAGAGAGAAGAGGAGCAGGGAAAAAAGTTGAGATGAAAGTCTCTGAAATTCCGTGTAATACCCAAAGCCCCCCCGTGGAATTCATGGACTCTCACTGATGTTTAGGTTTTCCATATTTTTCTCTGTGTAGGTGATGGGGGTGGGGGGTGAGGGAGAGACAAAACCTTTGCCTCTTGAATTGACAACCTACAGATAGTAAAAAGAATGCATCTGAGAAAACAATTATGTCTGCCAACTTCAGCAACTGTAACAATGAAATCGTGGTTGTTTTTAAATTCAAGCCAAACTTTAGCATTCCTTTTGAATCAAAGTCCTTAATGGCATTTATGACTCTCATGGGTATTTATTTTAGCTGAATATCTTGCATTTGCTATGCCAAGAGCAATCCAGAGTAAAAAAGATTCCTGTCACTTTATTCAGTCTTCAACAAAAAGCACCCAAGCCAGTAAATCACTAAATGGAACTACCAACTTCCTATGACATGCATGAATAATGCCTTAGCAGTCAGCTCACCGGAAAAATTAGAATGTGAGTGAATAAAACCCTGTAAAAGTATGCCTACACAAGCTAAGCCCAGAACTATCAAAATCGATTTCTTTCATTTGACATCTGAGTATGTTGAAATGTTCTAACAGGAAGCAACAGAATCAAATTTCTTTTCAACTTGCTTTCTGCGTAAAGAAAGAATTATGATAACCAAGTTCACCAGACTTTGAATATTACTCAAAGTCCAGTGTTAACTTGAGGCCACCTGGAGGGAGGAAAAACAAAGATGAAGGCAAAAATTTGGTGGTTGGACACCTAGATTGACAAAAATTGAGCAAGTCAAGTTTTCACAACCATGTTTTTTCTTTAGTGGGGGAAAGTTGGAAAGGTCCTTGATCCAGTTTTACACTGGAGTATCAAAGAGAAAGGTAAATTGTATAAGAGAGTAACAAGATTATGGAATATGTGTAGAAAGTTAAATATATTTTACTGTTATCAGTCCTCTATATAACAGTCCTTACAAGTTCATTCATCAAAACTATGAGAGCCCCTTGTAAGTGAAATCGACTATGTGTTTAATATCGCTACTGAAGGAAATAGAAAGTCATTTAAATGCATTCAAATGTGCTCCTTTTGCTTTTTAGGCAGACTGTGCTTGCAGTTCCCTTTGCTTTCTAAATATAATGAACCCAGAGTTGAGTCATTACATGTTGTCACTGAATGTATAAATGGCCACCTTTCATATTTCTAAATGAATATCTCATTTTACATATATTTTCCTTCAAAAATTTTTTTATCTTAAATTGATCCCCCATTACCTAAATGACAAAGAAACTTTTAAATCCTAGGAAAGAAACAAGGATTTCATGGCATAATTAATGAAACACATTTCTGTTGATTTTTCTAGTATATTAATTAATTTCAAAGTATTTCTAAATGTACCAAAATTTGTATATGTTTTGCTGAGTTTTTTAAAAATGATTTAATAGTAACAAAAAGTAAAGTTTTCATATTATACTAATTAACATTCTTATCTTGAAAGATCTGATCTATCATTTTTTATTAGTAATAATACAGGATTTTTGAATTAAAAATAAATAAGAAAGCTAAGGCATCATTTTTTTCAGGCTTATGTGGCTTTTTTTTTGGTGATTTATAGATTAATGTATCATTAATAGAATTAAAGACTATTTATATTAAATAAATTGCTTATGGCTGCAGCAAATTGTGTTTTGAGATTTACTGGTAAAGACTATAAATTGCCAGTCATGTTATTAGACATATAAATCAGAGAGTTACTGAAAATTGATTATCTGACTTCAATTTTTCTGAACATATTGTTACTCTTGCTTATTGTTTTTCTAACCTAGGTCAGAGAAATTCAATTCTACACTGAGTGAAGAAATGTGCATTTCTAGTATCTAAGTATCTAATACTCATGGAGTTTTTGTTGTTGTTTTCTTGTTTTGTTTTGATTTCAATGGACATTCTTTGAGATGAAAAAAAAAGATTTCTGCTTTTATGTAAATATTGCAGTGTTGTTTTTGTTTTTTCTATTTACTGTGTGCTATGGTTTGAATACTTGTGCCACCCTCAAACTCATATATTGAAATCCTAACCTCCCAATGTGATAGTATTAGGGCCTTGGGGGATGATTAATTAGGTCATGAGAAGAAGGAACTCTCAAATAGGTTAGGTGCCTTAAGAAAAAAAAGTGCTCCCTTCTACCATGAGAGATTATGGTGAAAGAAACATCTAGAAAGAAGGCTTTCAGCAGAACCTGACTGTGCTGGCAGCCTCATTTTGGCTTTCCAATGTAGAGGACTGTATGGAATAAATTTCTATTGTTCATAAGCCATCCAGTCTATGGTATTTTATGATACTAGCCCAAATAGACTAAGACACTACCTCAGTCTAATTATCCCAGGTATGAAAACTAACATATTTTTTAAAAATCATTGTAAAATATCTCTTGAGTTTTATGATGGAAAAATACTATAACAAACCCATAATAAACATAGCTTCTTCTTCTTCCTTTAGCATTTTGCTAAGATCCCAAATATATAATCTGCTTCTAAGAATAGAGAAATCACAGAAAGTTAAGGCATGCCCTGTGAATATTTATGGTGTTTTGATGGCCTATATGATAATATGCCATTATTTGAGAGATAAGGTAGCAGTGTGCATGTATTATTTGCTTCCAGATGAAACATTGGTTTAGGAGAACATTCTGGAAACAGATTTGGAGTTCTAAATTAGTATGCTAGTTTCCCTAACATTTGTCTTTTCCTATATGATTTTTCCTATATGATAGGTGATACACCCCACACAGTTACCAGAATATTCTTTTTTTTTTTTTTCGTGAAACAGAATCTTACTCTATTGCCCAGGCTGGAGTGCAGTGGCAGGATCATAGCTCATTGTATCCTCCACCTCCTGGGCTCAGGGGATCCTCCTGCCTCACCACCTGCCTCACTGGGACTACAGGCATATGCCACATGCTCAGCTGAATTTTATCATTTTTAAATTACTTTTTATAGAGAGAAAGTCTTGCCTAGGCTAGTCTAGAACTCCT